>CAXIUK010000006.1:0-66412 GCA_964034945.1 Chrysopilus asiliformis | reverse complement strand
GTCTGTCTGTCAGTCTGTCTGTCAGTCTGTCTGTCAGTCTGTCTGTCAGTCTGTCTGTCAGTCTGTCTGTCAGTCTGTCTGTCAGTCTGTCTGTCAGTCTGTCTGTCAGTCTGTCTGTCAGTCTGTCTGTCAGTCTGTCTGTCAGTCTGTCTGTCAGTCTGTCTGTCAGTCTGTCTGTCAGTCTGTCTGTCAGTCTGTCTGTCAGTCTGTCTGTCAGTCTGTCTGTCAGTCTGTCTGTCAGTCTGTCTGTCAGTCTGTCTGTCAGTCTGTCTGTCAGTCTGTCTGTCAGTCTGTCTGTCAGTCTGTCTGTCAGTCTGTCTGTCAGTCTGTCTGTCAGTCTGTCTGTCAGTCTGTCTGTCAGTCTGTCTGTCAGTCTGTCTGTCAGTCTGTCTGTCAGTCTGTCTGTCAGTCTGTCTGTCAGTCTGTCTGTCAGTCTGTCTGTCAGTCTGTCTGTCAGTCTGTCTGTCAGTCTGTCTGTCAGTCTGTCTGTCAGTCTGTCTGTCAGTCTGTCTGTCAGTCTGTCTGTCAGTCTGTCTGTCAGTCTGTCTGTCAGTCTGTCTGTCAGTCTGTCTGTCAGTCTGTCTGTCAGTCTGTCTGTCAGTCTGTCTGTCAGTCTGTCTGTCAGTCTGTCTGTCAGTCTGTCTGTCAGTCTGTCTGTCAGTCTGTCTGTCAGTCTGTCTGTCAGTCTGTCTGTCAGTCTGTCTGTCAGTCTGTCTGTCAGTCTGTCTGTCAGTCTGTCTGTCAGTCTGTCTGTCAGTCTGTCTGTCAGTCTGTCTGTCAGTCTGTCTGTCAGTCTGTCTGTCAGTCTGTCTGTCAGTCTGTCTGTCAGTCTGTCTGTCAGTCTGTCTGTCAGTCTGTCTGTCAGTCTGTCTGTCAGTCTGTCTGTCAGTCTGTCTGTCAGTCTGTCTGTCAGTCTGTCTGTCAGTCTGTCTGTCAGTCTGTCTGTCAGTCTGTCTGTCAGTCTGTCTGTCAGTCTGTCTGTCAGTCTGTCTGTCAGTCTGTCTGTCAGTCTGTCTGTCAGTCTGTCTGTCAGTCTGTCTGTCAGTCTGTCTGTCAGTCTGTCTGTCAGTCTGTCTGTCAGTCTGTCTGTCAGTCTGTCTGTCAGTCTGTCTGTCAGTCTGTCTGTCAGTCTGTCTGTCAGTCTGTCTGTCAGTCTGTCTGTCAGTCTGTCTGTCAGTCTGTCTGTCAGTCTGTCTGTCAGTCTGTCTGTCAGTCTGTCTGTCAGTCTGTCTGTCAGTCTGTCTGTCAGTCTGTCTGTCAGTCTGTCTGTCAGTCTGTCTGTCAGTCTGTCTGTCAGTCTGTCTGTCAGTCTGTCTGTCAGTCTGTCTGTCAGTCTGTCTGTCAGTCTGTCTGTCAGTCTGTCTGTCAGTCTGTCTGTCAGTCTGTCTGTCAGTCTGTCTGTCAGTCTGTCTGTCAGTCTGTCTGTCAGTCTGTCTGTCAGTCTGTCTGTCAGTCTGTCTGTCAGTCTGTCTGTCAGTCTGTCTGTCAGTCTGTCTGTCAGTCTGTCTGTCAGTCTGTCTGTCAGTCTGTCTGTCAGTCTGTCTGTCAGTCTGTCTGTCAGTCTGTCTGTCAGTCTGTCTGTCAGTCTGTCTGTCAGTCTGTCTGTCAGTCTGTCTGTCAGTCTGTCTGTCAGTCTGTCTGTCAGTCTGTCTGTCAGTCTGTCTGTCAGTCTGTCTGTCAGTCTGTCTGTCAGTCTGTCTGTCAGTCTGTCTGTCAGTCTGTCTGTCAGTCTGTCTGTCAGTCTGTCTGTCAGTCTGTCTGTCAGTCTGTCTGTCAGTCTGTCTGTCAGTCTGTCTGTCAGTCTGTCTGTCAGTCTGTCTGTCAGTCTGTCTGTCAGTCTGTCTGTCAGTCTGTCTGTCAGTCTGTCTGTCAGTCTGTCTGTCAGTCTGTCTGTCAGTCTGTCTGTCAGTCTGTCTGTCAGTCTGTCTGTCAGTCTGTCTGTCAGTCTGTCTGTCAGTCTGTCTGTCAGTCTGTCTGTCAGTCTGTCTGTCAGTCTGTCTGTCAGTCTGTCTGTCAGTCTGTCTGTCAGTCTGTCTGTCAGTCTGTCTGTCAGTCTGTCTGTCAGTCTGTCTGTCAGTCTGTCTGTCAGTCTGTCTGTCAGTCTGTCTGTCAGTCTGTCTGTCAGTCTGTCTGTCAGTCTGTCTGTCAGTCTGTCTGTCAGTCTGTCTGTCAGTCTGTCTGTCAGTCTGTCTGTCAGTCTGTCTGTCAGTCTGTCTGTCAGTCTGTCTGTCAGTCTGTCTGTCAGTCTGTCTGTCAGTCTGTCTGTCAGTCTGTCTGTCAGTCTGTCTGTCAGTCTGTCTGTCAGTCTGTCTGTCAGTCTGTCTGTCAGTCTGTCTGTCAGTCTGTCTGTCAGTCTGTCTGTCAGTCTGTCTGTCAGTCTGTCTGTCAGTCTGTCTGTCAGTCTGTCTGTCAGTCTGTCTGTCAGTCTGTCTGTCAGTCTGTCTGTCAGTCTGTCTGTCAGTCTGTCTGTCAGTCTGTCTGTCAGTCTGTCTGTCAGTCTGTCTGTCAGTCTGTCTGTCAGTCTGTCTGTCAGTCTGTCTGTCAGTCTGTCTGTCAGTCTGTCTGTCAGTCTGTCTGTCAGTCTGTCTGTCAGTCTGTCTGTCAGTCTGTCTGTCAGTCTGTCTGTCAGTCTGTCTGTCAGTCTGTCTGTCAGTCTGTCTGTCAGTCTGTCTGTCAGTCTGTCTGTCAGTCTGTCTGTCAGTCTGTCTGTCAGTCTGTCTGTCAGTCTGTCTGTCAGTCTGTCTGTCAGTCTGTCTGTCAGTCTGTCTGTCAGTCTGTCTGTCAGTCTGTCTGTCAGTCTGTCTGTCAGTCTGTCTGTCAGTCTGTCTGTCAGTCTGTCTGTCAGTCTGTCTGTCAGTCTGTCTGTCAGTCTGTCTGTCAGTCTGTCTGTCAGTCTGTCTGTCAGTCTGTCTGTCAGTCTGTCTGTCAGTCTGTCTGTCAGTCTGTCTGTCAGTCTGTCTGTCAGTCTGTCTGTCAGTCTGTCTGTCAGTCTGTCTGTCAGTCTGTCTGTCAGTCTGTCTGTCAGTCTGTCTGTCAGTCTGTCTGTCAGTCTGTCTGTCAGTCTGTCTGTCAGTCTGTCTGTCAGTCTGTCTGTCAGTCTGTCTGTCAGTCTGTCTGTCAGTCTGTCTGTCAGTCTGTCTGTCAGTCTGTCTGTCAGTCTGTCTGTCAGTCTGTCTGTCAGTCTGTCTGTCAGTCTGTCTGTCAGTCTGTCTGTCAGTCTGTCTGTCAGTCTGTCTGTCAGTCTGTCTGTCAGTCTGTCTGTCAGTCTGTCTGTCAGTCTGTCTGTCAGTCTGTCTGTCAGTCTGTCTGTCAGTCTGTCTGTCAGTCTGTCTGTCAGTCTGTCTGTCAGTCTGTCTGTCAGTCTGTCTGTCAGTCTGTCTGTCAGTCTGTCTGTCAGTCTGTCTGTCAGTCTGTCTGTCAGTCTGTCTGTCAGTCTGTCTGTCAGTCTGTCTGTCAGTCTGTCTGTCAGTCTGTCTGTCAGTCTGTCTGTCAGTCTGTCTGTCAGTCTGTCTGTCAGTCTGTCTGTCAGTCTGTCTGTCAGTCTGTCTGTCAGTCTGTCTGTCAGTCTGTCTGTCAGTCTGTCTGTCAGTCTGTCTGTCAGTCTGTCTGTCAGTCTGTCTGTCAGTCTGTCTGTCAGTCTGTCTGTCAGTCTGTCTGTCAGTCTGTCTGTCAGTCTGTCTGTCAGTCTGTCTGTCAGTCTGTCTGTCAGTCTGTCTGTCAGTCTGTCTGTCAGTCTGTCTGTCAGTCTGTCTGTCAGTCTGTCTGTCAGTCTGTCTGTCAGTCTGTCTGTCGTCTGTCAGTCTGTCTGTCAGTCTGTCTGTCAGTCTGTCTGTCAGTCTGTCTGTCAGTCTGTCTGTCAGTCTGTCTGTCAGTCTGTCTGTCAGTCTGTCTGTCAGTCTGTCTGTCAGTCTGTCTGTCAGTCTGTCTGTCAGTCTGTCTGTCAGTCTGTCTGTCAGTCTGTCTGTCAGTCTGTCTGTCAGTCTGTCTGTCAGTCTGTCTGTCAGTCTGTCTGTCAGTCTGTCTGTCAGTCTGTCTGTCAGTCTGTCTGTCAGTCTGTCTGTCAGTCTGTCTGTCAGTCTGTCTGTCAGTCTGTCTGTCAGTCTGTCTGTCAGTCTGTCTGTCAGTCTGTCTGTCAGTCTGTCTGTCAGTCTGTCTGTCAGTCTGTCTGTCAGTCTGTCTGTCAGTCTGTCTGTCAGTCTGTCTGTCAGTCTGTCTGTCAGTCTGTCTGTCAGTCTGTCTGTCAGTCTGTCTGTCAGTCTGTCTGTCAGTCTGTCTGTCAGTCTGTCTGTCAGTCTGTCTGTCAGTCTGTCTGTCAGTCTGTCTGTCAGTCTGTCTGTCAGTCTGTCTGTCAGTCTGTCTGTCAGTCTGTCTGTCAGTCTGTCTGTCAGTCTGTCTGTCAGTCTGTCTGTCAGTCTGTCTGTCAGTCTGTCTGTCAGTCTGTCTGTCAGTCTGTCTGTCAGTCTGTCTGTCAGTCTGTCTGTCAGTCTGTCTGTCAGTCTGTCTGTCAGTCTGTCTGTCAGTCTGTCTGTCAGTCTGTCTGTCAGTCTGTCTGTCAGTCTGTCTGTCAGTCTGTCTGTCAGTCTGTCTGTCAGTCTGTCTGTCAGTCTGTCTGTCAGTCTGTCTGTCAGTCTGTCTGTCAGTCTGTCTGTCAGTCTGTCTGTCAGTCTGTCTGTCAGTCTGTCTGTCAGTCTGTCTGTCAGTCTGTCTGT
The DNA here is from genome assembly GCA_964034945.1 of Chrysopilus asiliformis. Classification (NCBI taxonomy): domain Eukaryota; kingdom Metazoa; phylum Arthropoda; class Insecta; order Diptera; family Rhagionidae; genus Chrysopilus; species Chrysopilus asiliformis. The sequence goes on along the minus strand of CAXIUK010000006.1, from coordinate 61,703 downwards.
CAGTCTGTCTGTCAGTCTGTCTGTCAGTCTGTCTGTCAGTCTGTCTGTCAGTCTGTCTGTCAGTCTGTCTGTCAGTCTGTCTGTCAGTCTGTCTGTCAGTCTGTCTGTCAGTCTGTCTGTCAGTCTGTCTGTCAGTCTGTCTGTCAGTCTGTCTGTCAGTCTGTCTGTCAGTCTGTCTGTCAGTCTGTCTGTCAGTCTGTCTGTCAGTCTGTCTGTCAGTCTGTCTGTCAGTCTGTCTGTCAGTCTGTCTGTCAGTCTGTCTGTCAGTCTGTCTGTCAGTCTGTCTGTCAGTCTGTCTGTCAGTCTGTCTGTCAGTCTGTCTGTCAGTCTGTCTGTCAGTCTGTCTGTCAGTCTGTCTGTCAGTCTGTCTGTCAGTCTGTCTGTCAGTCTGTCTGTCAGTCTGTCTGTCAGTCTGTCTGTCAGTCTGTCTGTCAGTCTGTCTGTCAGTCTGTCTGTCAGTCTGTCTGTCAGTCTGTCTGTCAGTCTGTCTGTCAGTCTGTCTGTCAGTCTGTCTGTCAGTCTGTCTGTCAGTCTGTCTGTCAGTCTGTCTGTCAGTCTGTCTGTCAGTCTGTCTGTCAGTCTGTCTGTCAGTCTGTCTGTCAGTCTGTCTGTCAGTCTGTCTGTCAGTCTGTCTGTCAGTCTGTCTGTCAGTCTGTCTGTCAGTCTGTCTGTCAGTCTGTCTGTCAGTCTGTCTGTCAGTCTGTCTGTCAGTCTGTCTGTCAGTCTGTCTGTCAGTCTGTCTGTCAGTCTGTCTGTCAGTCTGTCTGTCAGTCTGTCTGTCAGTCTGTCTGTCAGTCTGTCTGTCAGTCTGTCTGTCAGTCTGTCTGTCAGTCTGTCTGTCAGTCTGTCTGTCAGTCTGTCTGTCAGTCTGTCAGTCTGTCTGTCAGTCTGTCTGTCAGTCTGTCTGTCAGTCTGTCTGTCAGTCTGTCTGTCAGTCTGTCAGTCTGTCAGTCTGTCAGTCTGTCAGTCTGTCAGTCTGTCAGTCTGTCAGTCTGTCAGTCTGTCAGTCTGTCAGTCTGTCAGTCTGTCAGTCTGTCAGTCTGTCAGTCTGTCAGTCTGTCAGTCTGTCAGTCTGTCAGTCTGTCAGTCTGTCAGTCTGTCAGTCTGTCAGTCTGTCAGTCTGTCAGTCTGTCAGTCTGTCAGTCTGTCAGTCTGTCAGTCTGTCAGTCTGTCAGTCTGTCAGTCTGTCAGTCTGTCAGTCTGTCAGTCTGTCAGTCTGTCAGTCTGTCAGTCTGTCAGTCTGTCAGTCTGTCAGTCTGTCAGTCTGTCAGTCTGTCAGTCTGTCTGTCAGTCTGTCTGTCAGTCTGTCTGTCAGTCTGTCTGTCAGTCTGTCTGTCAGTCTGTCTGTCAGTCTGTCTGTCAGTCTGTCTGTCTGTCAGTCTGTCTGTCAGTCTGTCTGTCAGTCTGTCTGTCAGTCTGTCTGTCAGTCTGTCTGTCAGTCTGTCTGTCAGTCTGTCTGTCAGTCTGTCTGTCAGTCTGTCTGTCAGTCTGTCTGTCAGTCTGTCTGTCAGTCTGTCTGTCAGTCTGTCTGTCAGTCTGTCTGTCAGTCTGTCTGTCAGTCTGTCTGTCAGTCTGTCTGTCAGTCTGTCTGTCAGTCTGTCTGTCAGTCTGTCTGTCAGTCTGTCTGTCAGTCTGTCTGTCAGTCTGTCTGTCAGTCTGTCTGTCAGTCTGTCTGTCAGTCTGTCTGTCAGTCTGTCTGTCAGTCTGTCTGTCAGTCTGTCTGTCAGTCTGTCTGTCAGTCTGTCTGTCAGTCTGTCTGTCAGTCTGTCTGTCAGTCTGTCTGTCAGTCTGTCTGTCAGTCTGTCTGTCAGTCTGTCTGTCAGTCTGTCTGTCAGTCTGTCTGTCAGTCTGTCTGTCAGTCTGTCTGTCAGTCTGTCTGTCAGTCTGTCTGTCAGTCTGTCTGTCAGTCTGTCTGTCAGTCTGTCTGTCAGTCTGTCTGTCAGTCTGTCTGTCAGTCTGTCTGTCAGTCTGTCTGTCAGTCTGTCTGTCAGTCTGTCTGTCAGTCTGTCTGTCAGTCTGTCTGTCAGTCTGTCTGTCAGTCTGTCTGTCAGTCTGTCTGTCAGTCTGTCTGTCAGTCTGTCTGTCAGTCTGTCTGTCAGTCTGTCAGTCTGTCAGTCTGTCAGTCTGTCAGTCTGTCAGTCTGTCTGTCAGTCTGTCTGTCAATCTGTCTGTCAGTCTGTCTGTCAGTCTGTCTGTCAGTCTGTCTGTCAGTCTGTCTGTCAGTCTGTCTGTCAGTCTGTCTGTCAGTCTGTCTGTCAGTCTGTCTGTCAGTCTGTCTGTCAGTCTGTCTGTCAGTCTGTCTGTCAGTCTGTCTGTCAGTCTGTCTGTCAGTCTGTCTGTCAGTCTGTCTGTCAGTCTGTCTGTCAGTCTGTCTGTCAGTCTGTCAGTCTGTCTGTCAGTCTGTCTGTCAGTCTGTCTGTCAGTCTGTCTGTCAGTCTGTCTGTCAGTCTGTCTGTCAGTCTGTCTGTCAGTCTGTCTGCCAGTCTGTCTGTCAGTCTGTCTGTCAGTCTGTCTGTCAGTCTGTCTGTCAGTCTGTCTGTCAGTCTGTCTGTCAGTCTGTCTGTCAGTCTGTCTGTCAGTCTGTCTGTCAATCTGTCTGTCAGTCTGTCTGTCAGTCTGTCTGTCAGTCTGTCTGTCAGTCTGTCTGTCAGTCTGTCTGTCAGTCTGTCTGTCAGTCTGTCTGTCAGTCTGTCTGTCAGTCTGTCTGTCAGTCTGTCTGTCAGTCTGTCTGTCAGTCTGTCTGTCAGTCTGTCTGTCAGTCTGTCTGTCAGTCTGTCTGTCAGTCTGTTTGTCAGTCTGTCTGTCAGTCTGTCTGTCAGTCTGTCTGTCAGTCTGTCTGTCAGTCTGTCTGTCAGTCTGTCTGTCAGTCTGTCTGTCAGTCTGTCTGTCAGTCTGTCTGTCAGTCTGTCTGTCAGTCTGTCTGTCAGTCTGTCTGTCTGTCAGTCTGTCTGTCAGTCTGTCTGTCAGTCTGTCTGTCAGTCTGTCTGTCAGTCTGTCTGTCAGTCTGTCTGTCAGTCTGTCTGTCAGTCTGTCTGTCAGTCTGTCTGTCAGTCTGTCTGTCAGTCTGTCTGTCAGTCTGTCTGTCAGTCTGTCTGTCAGTCTGTCTGTCAGTCTGTCTGTCAGTCTGTCTGTCAGTCTGTCTGTCAGTCTGTCTGTCAGTCTGTCTGTCAGTCTGTCTGTCAGTCTGTCTGTCAGTCTGTCTGTCAGTCTGTCTGTCAGTCTGTCTGTCAGTCTGTCTGTCAGTCTGTCTGTCAGTCTGTCTGTCAGTCTGTCTGTCAGTCTGTCTGTCAGTCTGTCTGTCAGTCTGTCTGTCAGTCTGTCTGTCAGTCTGTCTGTCAGTCTGTCTGTCAGTCTGTCTGTCAGTCTGTCTGTCAGTCTGTCTGTCAGTCTGTCTGTCAGTCTGTCTGTCAGTCTGTCTGTCAGTCTGTCTGTCAGTCTGTCTGTCAGTCTGTCTGTCAGTCTGTCTGTCAGTCTGTCTGTCAGTCTGTCTGTCAGTCTGTCTGTCAGTCTGTCTGTCAGTCTGTCTGTCAGTCTGTCTGTCAGTCTGTCTGTCAGTCTGTCTGTCAGTCTGTCTGTCAGTCTGTCTGTCAGTCTGTCTGTCAGTCTGTCTGTCAGTCTGTCTGTCAGTCTGTCTGTCAGTCTGTCTGTCAGTCTGTCTGTCAGTCTGTCTGTCAGTCTGTCTGTCAGTCTGTCTGTCAGTCTGTCTGTCAGTCTGTCTGTCAGTCTGTCTGTCAGTCTGTCTGTCAGTCTGTCTGTCAGTCTGTCTGTCAGTCTGTCTGTCAGTCTGTCTGTCAGTCTGTCTGTCAGTCTGTCTGTCAGTCTGTCTGTCAGTCTGTCTGTCAGTCTGTCTGTCAGTCTGTCTGTCAGTCTGTCTGTCAGTCTGTCTGTCAGTCTGTCTGTCAGTCTGTCTGTCAGTCTGTCTGTCAGTCTGTCTGTCAGTCTGTCTGTCAGTCTGTCTGTCAGTCTGTCTGTCAGTCTGTCTGTCAGTCTGTCTGTCAGTCTGTCTGTCAGTCTGTCTGTCAGTCTGTCTGTCAGTCTGTCTGTCAGTCTGTCTGTCAGTCTGTCTGTCAGTCTGTCTGTCAGTCTGTCTGTCAGTCTGTCTGTCAGTCTGTCTGTCAGTCTGTCTGTCAGTCTGTCTGTCAGTCTGTCTGTCAGTCTGTCTGTCAGTCTGTCTGTCAGTCTGTCTGTCAGTCTGTCTGTCAGTCTGTCTGTCAGTCTGTCTGTCAGTCTGTCAGTCTGTCAGTCTGTCTGTCAGTCTGTCTGTCAGTCTGTCTGTCAGTCTGTCTGTCAGTCTGTCAGTCTGTCAGTCTGTCTGTCAGTCTGTCAGTCTGTCAGTCTGTCAGTCTGTCAGTCTGTCAGTCTGTCAGTCTGTCAGTCTGTCAGTCTGTCAGTCTGTCAGTCTGTCAGTCTGTCAGTCTGTCAGTCTGTCAGTCTGTCAGTCTGTCAGTCTTTTTTTTTTTTTTTTTTTTTTTTATAGAAGGTGGAAATCTTCAAAAGATACCGAAAATACGGTTATGCTGGATTCCTACCGGCTAAAACCACCTTCTTCTCCATTCGTGCTCCCCGCGGGACTGCCAAATGGTATTACTTCGCGGGGCGGGATCAGCTTTCGCTGCTCATCCAGTTATGAGTGCCTTCCTCACACGCTCCTCTTCCATTAGCTTTGCCTGTATCGACCTTATTGCTCTATCCACAGCGTTCCAGTTCTCTTCGGACTTCAACATCTCCGCTACTATATTTCCTGCGGTTATTGTACTTCCGAGTGTAGTCTCCAGGGTTATTCTTTCTATTTCGAATCTCGGACAACCGAACAGCACATGCTCCTGATCTTCCATCACCCCTATGCAGCTTGGGCAGTCTGGTGAGTTGTCTAGACCAAACCGATGCAAGTATTTTCGGTAACCCCCATGTCCAGTTAAAAATTGGGTCAGATTGAAATTAACCTCCCCGTGTTGTCTGTCCAACCAACGTCTAATATTTGGAATAACCTTGTGGGTCCAGCGGCCATTCTCCGCTCTTTCCCATTGCTCTTGCCACCGTCTTATGGACTTCTCTCTTTCTCTCCTTCGCCTTTCGTTCATGTCGAGTTGTGGATTCGCTTGTTTTGCTTCGTACAAGCGACGCACTTCGTCTACGAGGATATTTATGGGAATCATTCCTGCAATCACGCACGCTGCTTGGTCTGACGTTGTTCGAAACGCGCTACATACTCGGAGCGCACTCAATCGATATACCGCTCGCATCTCCTTTTGAATCACCTTGGTGCTCATCATAGCATTTGCCCATATTGGTGCAGCATACAGGATGATGGAACTGACTACTCTAGAGACGAGTAGCCTTCTGCTCTGTCGTGGGCCTCCAATATTGGGCATCATCCGTGCAAGCGCATTGCCGACAATTGATGCCTTCTCAGCTGCGTATTTTAGGTGGGGTTTAAAATTGAGTTTTTGGTCGATCATAACTCCCAGATATTTGATGGCATCCTTGGACTTGATTTTGTGTCTTCCGACAGTAACGTTGATCGTCTCCCTTTTACGACGTTTGCTGATCAGCACAGCTTCAGTCTTCTGCTCTGCTAATTCGAGTCCAGCGGACTCAAGCCATTGTTTTATGCGACTCATCGTTTCGTTAACGTATATCTCCAGTTCATCGATGTAGCGTGCTTCCACCACCACCGCGATGTCATCCGCGAATCCAATGATAGTAACTTCCTCGGGTACCTCAAGGTTTAGCAGGCCGTTGTACATCACATTCCACAGTAAGGGTCCGAGAACGGAGCCCTGTGGGACTCCTGCTGTAATTTTGTGCACTTTAGGGCCGTCATCCGTGTCGTATAATAAGTCTCTTTCAGTGAAGTAACTCCGTACTATCCTCAGTAGGTAGTCGGGGATGCTAAATTCGTGGAGCGACCTTATTATTTGGGTCCATTTGGCCGAGTTGAAAGCGTTTCTAACATCCAATGTTACCACAGCGCAGTATTTTTGCGACGCACCTCTTCCTTCAATAGCTCGTCTTGCCAGGTTCACTACCATGCTAATAGCATCTGTAGTTGATCGCGCTTTTCGAAATCCAAATTGGCGGTCGGATAAACCATTATTTTCCTCTATTACGGGAAGTAGTCTATTGTAGACGATTCGCTCTAGAAGTTTGCCCACCGTGTCGAGTAGACATATTGGGCGGTAAGAAGACGATTCTCCGGGATTCTTATTTGGCTTTGGTATGAGAATCAGCTTCTGCTTTTTCCAGGGGGCGGGGAACACCCCCTCTAAAAAACATGTATTAAATATGTCTGCGAATCTGTTAGGCACAGCCTTGACCGCAATCTTGAGCGCTTTGTTCGGGATACCATCTAGGCCTGGTGCCTTATAGTCCCCTAGCTTCCTGGACGCCTCTAACAACTCTTCCTCCGTCACTGCTGGTATGTCCGACGCCTCGAACGGCAGTGTTGCTTCCGGTAGAATGTTTTCACTGTGCTGAGGAAACAGAGATGAAGTTATTTCCGTCAGTAGAGTGGGGCAAGTGACTTGTGGCGATCTTTTGCCCTTAATACGTGACATCACTACTTTATATGCTCCACCCCACGGGTCTCTATCTGCTTCTTCGCATAGTTGCGTGAAGCACTCACGTTTGCTCTTTATGATAGCCACTTGTAGATTTTTTCGCGCTAGTTTATAGGCCTGTTCTCGTTCCGCGGAGTCTGTCTTTCCTCTACCTCGTTGACTAAGTCTTCTGGCTCGAAGACATTGAATTCGCAGATCTTGTATATCTGAGTTCCACCAGTAGTTCGCCCTTTTATTTTGGGGTATACTTCGTCTTGGCATAGAGGCGTCGCATGCTTGCTTTAACTGTGAGATGATTTCCTTTGCCTTTTCTGGCGCCGATCCTTTTATTTCCTGGTCTTTTAGGACCTCTTTGAAAGCATCTTCGTCGATCAGCTTTGTCGCCCAGCCCGCTGCCCCTACTTTCTTTACTCGTAGGTTTTTTACGCCTATACTGCTGCGACCTGTAGAGAAGAGGATGGCCTGATGATCACTATGGGTGTAGTGTTCACTTACCCGCCATTTCAAGTGTCTTGCTAGACTGTTGCTCACAAATGTAAGGTCTACTACGGATCCTGCTTCTGCTCTCCTAAAGGTATTCACGCTTCCAACGTTTGCTAGAACTATATCTAGTCTTGAAAATGCCTGCAGAAGAATGCGTCCTCTTTCATTTGTAGCTCGACTTCCCCAATCCACTGCCCATGCATTGAAGTCACCGGCTATGATTTTTGGGGTATGCCTAGCTTGTATTCTTCAATCGTAGCACTCGGTGGGGCGTAGCAACTGTAGATGTGAATTCCTCCAATTTTAGCTCTTACGAAATACTCTACCGAGTTTGTGTTGACCTCTTGTATTGCACGATTTCCGCATGCCCAAACCGCCGTTTTTCCAAGTTTATCTGATACCCATACTCCGCTTCTTATGTTCTTATACTGTTCGCTTATTATAGCGACATCAGCTCTCGTTTCGTAAATAGTTTGTGACAGCAAGTCCTGTGCCGCCTCGCAGTGGTTTAAGTTTATTTGAATTAGTTTTAGCTATATTGGCATGATTTATTTAGTGCCCTTCTGTATATTGGGCATCTCGTACTTCCTGCCACATGCTTGCTGTCATTGTCTTTGCTTTCTTTACAAAACATACATTCCGGATCTTTTTTGCAGTCTTTGGCAATATGGCCTTTTTCTGCACATCTCCTGCAGAGCTCTGATCTATCGTGAGGGCTGCTGCAGACTTTCGCTATGTGCCCAAATTCGAAGCACTTGAAACACCTTGTTAATATCACTTTTTCCCTAAGCCGGCAGATAACCCATCCGACTCGAATTTTTCCTGCCGCTAGTGCTTTTTGCGCTGCTTCCACTGGCAGACTTATTGTGGCTATTTGTGTTCCACCGTATGCCTTTCTAAGGTTCTTTATGGCAGACTCGTGTATGTCGGCTATTTCGAGTTGATCTACCAGTGCCGCGCAGATTTCCGCCTTCGAGGTCACCTCATCAAGGTCCTTGCATTCTATTAGTGTCTCGTTCCTTCGCATTTTAATGTCCGCTTGTTCGCCCAGGGATTTCTCTACTTGGGTCTGAAGACCATTTCTATTCTCTTCGTTTGACTTTTTAATTTCCAGTAGAAGGTCTCCTTTTTGCGTTCTCCGAATGCGGGTCACGTTGTCACCTAGGTCCTTCAGAGTAGGGTCTGATTTAATTTTACGGAGAATCTCTGCATACGTAGTTTCCCCTTTCGCTGAGATTATCATGGCATCTGACCGACTTTTCATTTGGGGTTTTCTTCTCGCGTCTTTGACGGTGCCCTGAGCCGCTTTTATTGGCTGGGGCTTTTCTTTCTTTGTCAGGTTTTGTGGTTTGTCCCCCATTGTCTCCGAGTCCTTCATTGGTGGACCTTTCTGCCTCTTCGGAGTATGCATCCGGCTGTGGTTGTCGCCGGTTGTTTCTCTTCCCCTTTTTTGTGTTTTGTTGTTGCTGCACCCTGACTGGGAGAACGATGGCTTTGGGATCGTCTCCGATGCGGTCTCCCCTTTATTAGGTATTTGCATCGCCTTCCGGGTTTTAGTTTCTTCCCGTGCCTTGTTGTAGACGCTTCGAATAGCTCTAATCTGCTCCTTGATTGCGTGATGCACGTTGTTACGACTCTTTACATACTCCATGAGCCCCACGATCATCACTCCCAACTTGTTGAAGGCTTCCCCTACGACTTCGATATCTTCCACTGTGGCTGGCAACGAGGATGATTCCTCAACCATTTTTGTTTCGGTTGGTTTCGGCGAGTTCTCCTGTTGTGTACGCCGTTTGTCTCTTACTGGCGATCGCATGAGTACCGAACTGCGCCCAAACGGGTCTTTCGACTGGGTTGGATCTGCCGAAACAAGGTTCGACCCTGGTTCGGAGGGGCCCTTCTCCGTGGACCCTAGTACGGAGGGGTCCTTCTCCGCGGACCCTATTCGGGAGGGGTCCTTCTCCGCGGCAAATTGAGATTCTATTTTGTTCCCACGAGTAGTGGAGAAGAACTGTCCACGCCCGCAGAGCTCCTATACGAGCGTAAGGCTGCTTGAAACAGGAGGTCGCCAGGTATCCTGAGTCCGCATATTCACGACTAGTTAACCCACTAGCCACTCATCCCTCAGCATATGCTGTTCCACCTTGGATTGGGGGTTTTTGTTCAAGGTTTGCTCCTTTAGCATCGCGTTTTGGCCTAGCAAGAAGCTAGTTACCGGTGATCGCCACGAGGAGGCAACGCGTCTACTTGCGAGTCATAGCAGGGTTGCCCGCTACTATGACCATCGGTACCACCGCAGCTGCCCGAAACATGACCGGCACAGAAGCGGGGGGCCCGATGCTGTTTCAGGTTACGGGGCCGGCAGTGCCGACCTATTCCCCCCTGCAACAGACGCCTGACCACCCTGTCTGTCAGTCTGTCTGTCAGTCTGTCTGTCAGTCTGTCTGTCAGTCTGTCTGTCAGTCTGTCTGTCAGTCTGTCTGTCAGTCTGTCTGTCAGTCTGTCTGTCAGTCTGTCTGTCAGTCTGTCTGTCAGTCTGTCTGTCAGTCTGTCTGTCAGTCTGTCTGTCAGTCTGTCTGTCAGTCTGTCTGTCAGTCTGTCTGTCAGTCTGTCTGTCAGTCTGTCTGTCAGTCTGTCTGTCAGTCTGTCTGTCAGTCTGTCTGTCAGTCTGTCTGTCAGTCTGTCTGTCAGTCTGTCTGTCAGTCTGTCTGTCAGTCTGTCTGTCAGTCTGTCTGTCAGTCTGTCTGTCAGTCTGTCTGTCAGTCTGTCTGTCAGTCTGTCTGTCAGTCTGTCTGTCAGTCTGTCTGTCAGTCTGTCTGTCAGTCTGTCAGTCTGTCTGTCAGTCTGTCTGTCAGTCTGTCTGTCAGTCTGTCTGTCAGTCTGTCTGTCAGTCTGTCTGTCAGTCTGTCTGTCAGTCTGTCTGTCAGTCTGTCTGTCAGTCTGTCTGTCAGTCTGTCTGTCAGTCTGTCTGTCAGTCTGTCTGTCAGTCTGTCTGTCAGTCTGTCTGTCAGTCTGTCTGTCAGTCTGTCTGTCAGTCTGTCTGTCAGTCTGTCTGTCAGTCTGTCTGTCAGTCTGTCTGTCAGTCTGTCTGTCAGTCTGTCTGTCAGTCTGTCTGTCAGTCTGTCTGTCAGTCTGTCTGTCTGTCAGTCTGTCTGTCTGTCAGTCTGTCTGTCAGTCTGTCTGTCAGTCTGTCTGTCAGTCTGTCTGTCAGTCTGTCTGTCAGTCTGTCAGTCTGTCTGTCAGTCTGTCTGTCAGTCTGTCTGTCAGTCTGTCTGTCAGTCTGTCTGTCAGTCTGTCTGTCAGTCTGTCTGTCAGTCTGTCTGTCAGTCTGTCTGTCAGTCTGTCTGTCAGTCTGTCTGTCAGTCTGTCTGTCAGTCTGTCTGTCAGTCTGTCTGTCAGTCTGTCTGTCAGTCTGTCTGTCAGTCTGTCTGTCAGTCTGTCTGTCAGTCTTTTTTTTTTTTTTTTTTTTTTTAATTGGGAGGTGGAAATCTTCGAAAGACTCTGGCCGCTTAAGCGGCCAGGTGTGGGATTTTTACCCACTAAAACCACCCCCACTCTTTCTGCTCCCCGCGGGACCACCGCTAGGCATTACTTCGCGGGGAGAGATTGCGGCCTACAGGGCCCCTCTTCGCACTACGTTCTGCTGTTTTTCTCCAGTTGTGCAAGGTCCTTCAGTACATAGGCTGCCATGTCACACACTGCATCCCAATTCTTTCTGCTTTCGAGCATATGCTTCACTATATTTTCTGGGGTCACCAGCTCGTTACAAATGACTTGCAATTTCGCTCGAGCCCCATTGTACCTCGGGCAGTGGAAAAATACGTGCTCAGCATCCTCGGTTGTTAGTGCACCACAGTGCGTGCAACCTGGATTATCTGCAATCTTAAACCTATGCAGGTATGACTGATAGCTACCATGTCCTGTTAATAGTTGTGTGACATAGTAGTTCACTTCGCCGTGCTTCCTGTTAACCCAGTCCATGATGTTGGGAATCAGTCTCCTTGTCCATCGACCCTTTCGGGACCTATCCCATCGCCTCTGCCACTCTTCTATGTTACTGTGTCTGACTTGGCGTTCTCCCTGATTGGTTCCTTTCTGCTTTCTCTCATAGTAGAGATTCTTCGCTTCCTTTGCAAGAATGTCGATGGGGACCAAACCTGCAATAACATGTGCTGCATCCGTTGATGTGGTGCGATATGCACTAATTATCCTTAGGGCACATCTTCTGTAGGTTCCCTCTATTGCATGGCAGTAAGAGGACACGCTAGTTTTGTCTGCCCATATTGGCGCACCGTACATTATTATGGACCTGACTACTCCACTTAGGAGTCGCCTCTTCTGCTGTTTCGGTCCACCTATATTTGGCATCATTCTACTCAGTTCAGCACATGTCTGAGCAGCTTTGTTACCAGCATACTCCAGATGCTTCTTGAAGTTCAGCCTGCTATCTATGCAAACGCCTAGGTACTTGAGATGTGGTTCCGTGCGTATTGCACAGTCTCCGACCCTTATCATTGCTGTCTCCAGCACCTTGCGACTTGAGACCAACACTGCCTCTGTTTTGTGCTCCGCCAGTTGTAGACCAGCTTTTCCAAGCCAGCTCCTCACTGCCAGGATAGCAATATTGGTCTTTGACACAGCATCCTCCAAGAATTTCGCCGTAACAACTAGCGCTACATCATCAGCATAGCCGATTATCTTGACACCGTCGGGTACCGGTACTCGGAGTATGCCATCGTACATGGCGTTCCATAGGAGCGGACCTAAGACTGACCCTTGGGGGACTCCACCAGTGGTCACATAATACTCCGTCTTTTCGGATGTGTCATATATTAGAACCCTACGCTTAAAGTAGCTATCGACCATTCGGCTCAGGTAAGTGGGTATGTTCCACCCTGCGAGTGCTTCCGTTATGCGCGACCAATTCGCAGAGTTAAAGGCATTTTTAACGTCCAGTGTAACAATTAGGCAGTACTCTTTTGAGCCTCGGTTCCAGCTTTTCCCTTCTATGGCCTCTCGTGCGGTTCTTACAAGCTCATCAATGGCGTCAACCGTGGACCTCGCCGTTCTGAAACCGTATTGTCGCTGGGCTAGTCCTCCTGCTTCCACAATGGCCGCATCCAGTCTGTCACATAAGATTCGCTCCAGAACCTTTCCTGCCGTGTCTAGCATGCAAAGTGGGCGGTACCCGGAGGGATCCTCTGGTGGTTTGTTAGCCTTTGGAACTAGAACTGACCGTTGTTTCTTCCACCGGTCCGGGAAAACTCCCTCGTTCAGACATGCTTTGTACAACTTCATTAATGTATCTGGGTGTAATTTAGCCGCGGTTTTAAAAGCTCGGTTGGGTATGCCATCTGGACCAGGTGCTTTTTTGTCCCCAAATCTTTCGGTTGCACGTAATATTTCATGCTTCGTAAGGTCCGGGACGTTGAAGTTCTGGTGCTCTGTAGCCAACTGGTTCTCATAATTCTCTTGTCTAGGGAAGAGTTCCTTCACTATCTCTCTCAGCAACGTTGGGCATCTTGGAGCTGGTTTCCTATAGCATGGGAGTTTTTTCCTTACGAGCCTGTACGCCGTTCCCCATGGCTCTTCTTCCGCTTGGTTAATTACCCAAATAGCATTTTAGGCAGCAAATATGATGTTTATCCCCATAGTTCGTCACCATGCAGATCACGGCGATAAGCAATTTATGTAGAAAACACGTCCTTAGTCGTGCGTATGAGACGCGCAACGACACACATAGTGGGGAACACTTTTCTGCGGTTTGCTACGTCGCAATTATAACGACAGGGACGTAATTAGTTGCCTCATGCGCGAGCGTCATCTGACGGCATTATATCACACAATTACACAAATCATCGAGCGGGTTTTCTTTCTCCCTCGAATGCTTGCTAGTAAACAGAGATGAACAAATAAAAACGTAAGCAGAAGACGAACGAGAAAAATCTAATGGCGACAAATTAATGGAAACTTTTATGGAGTATTATTTTATAATGGACTTTTCTTCCGATTGCATGTCGTGATTTTAATTGCCATTAAAATTTTTCGACAATATTGGATCTGAAATTTAAACAGATTTTAATGGGCCATCAAATTATTTAGTTTTTAATGAAAAATTTCGTTAATTTTATTTTACCGGTCAAATTTATTTTTTCTTTTGCAATGAAATTTTGATGCCAATAAAATTGTGCTGTTTCAAAAATGTCTGCTATCCACTTTTTATGCAATATCCTTCAGTCATTCGCCTGAAATAAGAAATTTAATTCTCGAAACGAAATCATTTCCATCAAATGTCAGTGAGAAATATGGCGGCTGAAGGCATCAATTTTTTTTGGTGTTTCTCAGACGGGGAGCTTTAATGAAACTTTAGTGGTAGCAGTTTCGTCACTTTTTCCATCACACGCTTCTTCAAAATTAAACTGACGTTCAGGCTCCACAGCCAATCACTATTTCGGCCCGAAAACCATCAAATGCTGCTCTATCGCCGCAGGATTTTCATGAAGCGAATGTTGCCCCAAAGATCGTGCTCGTCACTTCTTTCGCTTCTTTTACGCGGATGTGAATTATAGGTGTAAATTTTTAATCCCGATTGTGTAAATTTCTACTCTTTCAAGTCGCAAAGAACAAATCTCATGTTCCCGTACTTTTCGATGCTGTTTGGGTAGATCCAAAAAACTTTTGTTTTTGCTCTCTTTGATGGCGTGTTTCAGCTCTTTTTTTGCGGCCTTGTACTGCTGGTGTAGCTGTTGGTGTTCTGCGTCATCTCTCGAGCGCTGGTACTTTCTCCGACTTCGGTGGCACTCCTTTCGCAGTTTTGCAATGTGGTCGTTCCACCAATAAACAGGTTTTTGGTGGCCCCCATAGGTCCTCCTGCTCATTGAAGCGTCACACGCCCCCTCTAGTTGTCTCGCGAACTGGTCAGCCATTTCGGCGGCCGAGCCGTTTATGGACAGATTATCCAGCATGACTGCAAATGCGTCTGTGTCAAAAGTTTCGGCTTTCCACCCATTGAACATCGGGCCTGTCAATCGTCTTTTGGATGTGTTCCTTGCACTTTGTAGTTCACAGATGATCGCCTGATGGTCGCTGTGAGTGTATGCATGGCTAACTACCCAGTTAGCTCTTCTGGCCAGTACACTGCTGAGGAAGGTTAGGTCAATTACGGAGCCAAAGCCCCTTTTGGTGAAGGTGTGCTGTGTCCCTACGTTCATTAGGGTTAAGTCCAGTGTTGCCATTGCATCCGCTAGGATGCGTCCTCTCTGTGTGGTTCGGGTACAGCCCCAGTCAGTTGCCCACGCATTAAAGTCCCCAGCAACCACTATCCGGTTCTTACCGCTCGCGTCCAGGACTAAATTATTTATAGCCAGCTCAAACTCTTCCAGATTTAGGCTGGGCGGCATGTAACAGCTATAAAAGATGATACCTCCAATAGTTGCTCTGGCGTAGTAGTCGCCGCTCATCCTATCACAGATTTGTTGAGGTTGGAGGCCGCACACCCAAATCGCCGCCTTACCGGTGTTATCTTTTTCCCACACTTCATGCGGTTTGCTCCTGTATACTTCGCTCAGCACTGCCACGTCAATTTTGAGTTCCCGAACCGTCTGTTCCAGGAGATCCTGTGCTGCTTCACAATGATTGAGGTTTAGTTGTAGTACCTTCATATCTTACGATAGAGGTCCTTCATCGCCGTCTGGTAGGCTGGACACGCTCTGCTGCCCGTGGGGTGCTCCACGTCTTCCAGTTTCCCCGCTTTACAGTATGCGCATGACGCCTTGCCTTTGCACTCTCTAGCATTGTGCCCCATTTCGGAACATTTAAAGCACCTATTGTGCCAGTCCTCTGTGCTATTACACCTTACTGCTATATGACCAAATGCCAAGCATTTATAGCAGCGTGTGGGGGATACCTTCTCACGTACTCGGCAAGACGACCATCCAACTTTTACCCTGCAAACGTTTAACAATGTCGCAGCCATTTGCGCTGGTAGGCTCAACGTTGCCGTCTGTGTTCCACCGTAGGCCTTCCGAAGTGAGCGAATTGAAGTGGGTGGGAGTTCCTTCAAGGCTTGAATCTGATTACATAGGGCTTCATGAAGCTCATCTCGTCCAGATCTCTGACCTCAACCGTTACCTCATGTGTGAGCATCCGCACCTCCGCACTGTCACCTAGGATTTTGCCCATAATTTCTCGGTATTGTTCTGTATTGGGGTCTGCAGGTTTTCCCAGTTCAATGAGTAGGTCCCCCTTGGCCGTTTTCCTTATCCCCTGGACCGTGTTCCCGATATCCCTCAGCTGTGGTTCGTTTCTGACCTTCTTCAAAATGTCAGCGTAGCTTGCGGCCCCAGTGCTATGTACCACTATGGCGTCTGGCTTCGCCGGTTTTTTCCTCAGTTTCGCGCGGACGTGGGTGAGTGCGCGGGCTTCCTTCCATCCTGGTTCAACCTTTTCCTTTTTTCCCTCTTTTTCCCTCCCTTCTACAGCGCTTTTGAGCATCCCTACCTTTGAAGGGGCCTGTCTGCGTCTCTTCGGATTGGAGAAGCCTGATGGGCTTGAACTTTCGCTTTCGCCACCATCTCTGCGCCGCTTCGGAGTCTCCGCTGTAAGTTCTACTAGTTCTACCGGCCGGGTTCTATTTAGATCATGCCGAGATGCTGTGGTTTGGATCGATTTCTCTTCCTTGCGTATCTTGGGTGCCAGTTCTGTCCGGCTCCGCGCGGTCTTCAACGCCTCTGCTTCTAAAGCCGCCTCCAGCCATGCGTCTTTGATCTGGGCAGCCTTTCTTCTAATTTCGGCATGTATGTTATGCTTGTCCTGCATAAAGTCGATGAGGGCATCGATGTGCCACTGTAGCTCCATGAATTTGCCTTTGATGATTACATTCTCCGGCGGTCTAATCTGCATCTTGCTATCCGTGGTCTCCGCCTTTTTCAGCACTTTTGCAGTCTCTACGGCTCCCTGGTCTCCCGGTGTGTTCCTCTTTTCCACCAAGAGGGGTTTGGGACTCCTTCCCAGGGGAGGGGATCTCTGGACCGTGTTGCTCCGCCCAAAAGGGTTCACGGTATCATCTCCTATTATCTCCCTAGCATTTTCGTCGTTGTTTTCCTTGTTTTTTCCTTTTTTGTCCATGTTATATGTAAGTATATCCAGCGCATCGTGTGCAGGGGGGCGGGCCGTATTAGTCGAGAACGGGTATACCCTCGGAGAGTTTCTCCTACCCCAGTTCCTTGAGGCCCAACCTACGCTTAAGCGGTCCCGGATTTCTGTCTGTCAGTCTGTCTGTCAGTCTGTCTGTCAGTCTGTCTGTCAGTCTGTCTGTCAGTCTGTCTGTCAGTCTGTCTGTCAGTCTGTCTGTCAGTCTGTCTGTCAGTCTGTCTGTCAGTCTGTCTGTCAGTCTGTCAGTCTGTCTGTCAGTCTGTCTGTCAGTCTGTCTGTCAGTCTGTCTGTCAGTCTGTCTGTCAGTCTGTCTGTCAGTCTGTCTGTCAGTCTGTCTGTCAGTCTGTCTGTCAGTCTGTCTGTCAGTCTGTCTGTCAGTCTGTCTGTCTGTCAGTCTGTCTGTCAGTCTGTCTGTCAGTCTGTCTGTCAGTCTGTCTGTCAGTCTGTCTGTCAGTCTGTCTGTCAGTCTGTCTGTCAGTCTGTCTGTCAGTCTGTCTGTCAGTCTGTCTGTCAGTCTGTCTGTCAGTCTGTCTGTCAGTCTGTCTGTCAGTCTGTCTGTCAGTCTGTCTGTCAGTCTGTCTGTCAGTCTGTCTGTCAGTCTGTCTGTCAGTCTGTCTGTCAGTCTGTCTGTCAGTCTGTCTGTCAGTCTGTCTGTCAGTCTGTCTGTCAGTCTGTCTGTCAGTCTGTCTGTCAGTCTGTCTGTCAGTCTGTCTGTCAGTCTGTCTGTCAGTCTGTCTGTCAGTCTGTCAGTCTGTCTGTCAGTCTGTCTGTCAGTCTGTCTGTCAGTCTGTCTGTCAGTCTGTCTGTCAGTCTGTCTGTCAGTCTGTCTGTCAGTCTGTCTGTCAGTCTGTCTGTCAGTCTGTCTGTCAGTCTGTCTGTCAGTCTGTCTGTCAGTCTGTCTGTCAGTCTGTCTGTCAGTCTGTCTGTCAGTCTGTCTGTCAGTCTGTCTGTCAGTCTGTCTGTCAGTCTGTCTGTCAGTCTGTCTGTCAGTCTGTCTGTCAGTCTGTCTGTCAGTCTGTCTGTCAGTCTGTCTGTCAGTCTGTCTGTCAGTCTGTCTGTCAGTCTGTCTGTCAGTCTGTCTGTCAGTCTGTCTGTCAGTCTGTCTGTCAGTCTGTCTGTCAGTCTGTCTGTCAGTCTGTCTGTCAGTCTGTCTGTCAGTCTGTCTGTCAGTCTGTCTGTCAGTCTGTCTGTCAGTCTGTCTGTCAGTCTGTCTGTCAGTCTGTCTGTCAGTCTGTCTGTCAGTCTGTCTGTCAGTCTGTCTGTCAGTCTGTCTGTCAGTCTGTCTGTCAGTCTGTCTGTCAGTCTGTCTGTCAGTCTGTCTGTCAGTCTGTCTGTCAGTCTGTCTGTCAGTCTGTCTGTCAGTCTGTCTGTCAGTCTGTCTGTCAGTCTGTCTGTCAGTCTGTCTGTCAGTCTGTCTGTCAGTCTGTCTGTCAGTCTGTCTGTCAGTCTGTCTGTCAGTCTGTCTGTCAGTCTGTCTGTCAGTCTGTCTGTCAGTCTGTCTGTCAGTCTGTCTGTCAGTCTGTCTGTCAGTCTGTCTGTCAGTCTGTCTGTCAGTCTGTCTGTCAGTCTGTCTGTCAGTCTGTCTGTCAGTCTGTCTGTCAGTCTGTCTGTCAGTCTGTCTGTCAGTCTGTCTGTCAGTCTGTCTGTCAGTCTGTCTGTCAGTCTGTCTGTCAGTCTGTCTGTCAGTCTGTCTGTCAGTCTGTCTGTCAGTCTGTCTGTCAGTCTGTCTGTCAGTCTGTCTGTCAGTCTGTCTGTCAGTCTGTCTGTCAGTCTGTCTGTCAGTCTGTCTGTCAGTCTGTCTGTCAGTCTGTCTGTCAGTCTGTCTGTCAGTCTGTCTGTCAGTCTGTCTGTCAGTCTGTCTGTCAGTCTGTCTGTCAGTCTGTCTGTCAGTCTGTCTGTCAGTCTGTCTGTCAGTCTGTCTGTCAGTCTGTCTGTCAGTCTGTCTGTCAGTCTGTCTGTCAGTCTGTCTGTCAGTCTGTCTGTCAGTCTGTCTGTCAGTCTGTCTGTCAGTCTGTCTGTCAGTCTGTCTGTCAGTCTGTCTGTCAGTCTGTCTGTCAGTCTGTCTGTCAGTCTGTCTGTCAGTCTGTCAGTCTGTCTGTCAGTCTGTCTGTCAGTCTGTCTGTCAGTCTGTCTGTCAGTCTGTCTGTCAGTCTGTCTGTCAGTCTGTCTGTCAGTCTGTCTGTCAGTCTGTCTGTCAGTCTGTCTGTCAGTCTGTCTGTCAGTCTGTCTGTCAGTCTGTCTGTCAGTCTGTCTGTCAGTCTGTCTGTCAGTCTGTCTGTCAGTCTGTCTGTCAGTCTGTCTGTCAGTCTGTCTGTCAGTCTGTCTGTCAGTCTGTCTGTCAGTCTGTCTGTCAGTCTGTCTGTCAGTCTGTCTGTCAGTCTGTCTGTCAGTCTGTCTGTCAGTCTGTCTGTCAGTCTGTCTGTCTGTCAGTCTGTCTGTCAGTCTGTCTGTCAGTCTGTCTGTCAGTCTGTCTGTCAGTCTGTCTGTCAGTCTGTCTGTCAGTCTGTCTGTCAGTCTGTCTGTCAGTCTGTCTGTCAGTCTGTCTGTCAGTCTGTCTGTCAGTCTGTCTGTCAGTCTGTCTGTCAGTCTGTCTGTCAGTCTGTCTGTCAGTCTGTCTGTCAGTCTGTCTGTCAGTCTGTCTGTCAGTCTGTCTGTCAGTCTGTCTGTCAGTCTGTCTGTCAGTCTGTCTGTCAGTCTGTCTGTCAGTCTGTCTGTCAGTCTGTCTGTCAGTCTGTCTGTCAGTCTGTCTGTCAGTCTTTTTTTTTTTTTTTTTTTTTTTTAATTGGGAGGTGGAAATCTTCGAAAGACTCTGGCCGCTTAAGCGGCCAGGTGTGGGATTTTTACCCACTAAAACCACCCCCACTCTTTCTGCTCCCCGCGGGACCACCGCTAGGCATTACTTCGCGGGGAGAGATTGCGGCCTACAGGGCCCCTCTTCGCACTACGTTCTGCTGTTTTTCTCCAGTTGTGCAAGGTCCTTCAGTACATAGGCTGCCATGTCACACACTGCATCCCAATTCTTTCTGCTTTCGAGCATATGCTTCACTATATTTTCTGGGGTCACCAGCTCGTTACAAATGACTTGCAATTTCGCTCGAGCCCCATTGTACCTCGGGCAGTGGAAAAATACGTGCTCAGCATCCTCGGTTGTTAGTGCACCACAGTGCGTGCAACCTGGATTATCTGCAATCTTAAACCTATGCAGGTATGACTGATAGCTACCATGTCCTGTTAATAGTTGTGTGACATAGTAGTTCACTTCGCCGTGCTTCCTGTTAACCCAGTCCATGATGTTGGGAATCAGTCTCCTTGTCCATCGACCCTTTCGGGACCTATCCCATCGCCTCTGCCACTCTTCTATGTTACTGTGTCTGACTTGGCGTTCTCCCTGATTGGTTCCTTTCTGCTTTCTCTCATAGTAGAGATTCTTCGCTTCCTTTGCAAGAATGTCGATGGGGACCAAACCTGCAATAACATGTGCTGCATCCGTTGATGTGGTGCGATATGCACTAATTATCCTTAGGGCACATCTTCTGTAGGTTCCCTCTATTGCATGGCAGTAAGAGGACACGCTAGTTTTGTCTGCCCATATTGGCGCACCGTACATTATTATGGACCTGACTACTCCACTTAGGAGTCGCCTCTTCTGCTGTTTCGGTCCACCTATATTTGGCATCATTCTACTCAGTTCAGCACATGTCTGAGCAGCTTTGTTACCAGCATACTCCAGATGCTTCTTGAAGTTCAGCCTGCTATCTATGCAAACGCCTAGGTACTTGAGATGTGGTTCCGTGCGTATTGCACAGTCTCCGACCCTTATCATTGCTGTCTCCAGCACCTTGCGACTTGAGACCAACACTGCCTCTGTTTTGTGCTCCGCCAGTTGTAGACCAGCTTTTCCAAGCCAGCTCCTCACTGCCAGGATAGCAATATTGGTCTTTGACACAGCATCCTCCAAGAATTTCGCCGTAACAACTAGCGCTACATCATCAGCATAGCCGATTATCTTGACACCGTCGGGTACCGGTACTCGGAGTATGCCATCGTACATGGCGTTCCATAGGAGCGGACCTAAGACTGACCCTTGGGGGACTCCACCAGTGGTCACATAATACTCCGTCTTTTCGGATGTGTCATATATTAGAACCCTACGCTTAAAGTAGCTATCGACCATTCGGCTCAGGTAAGTGGGTATGTTCCACCCTGCGAGTGCTTCCGTTATGCGCGACCAATTCGCAGAGTTAAAGGCATTTTTAACGTCCAGTGTAACAATTAGGCAGTACTCTTTTGAGCCTCGGTTCCAGCTTTTCCCTTCTATGGCCTCTCGTGCGGTTCTTACAAGCTCATCAATGGCGTCAACCGTGGACCTCGCCGTTCTGAAACCGTATTGTCGCTGGGCTAGTCCTCCTGCTTCCACAATGGCCGCATCCAGTCTGTCACATAAGATTCGCTCCAGAACCTTTCCTGCCGTGTCTAGCATGCAAAGTGGGCGGTACCCGGAGGGATCCTCTGGTGGTTTGTTAGCCTTTGGAACTAGAACTAACCGTTGTTTCTTCCACCGGTCCGGGAAAACTCCCTCGTTCAGACATGCTTTGTACAACTTCATTAATGTATCTGGGTGTAATTTAGCCGCGGTTTTAAAAGCTCGGTTGGGTATGCCATCTGGACCAGGTGCTTTTTTGTCCCCAAATCTTTCGGTTGCACGTAATATTTCATGCTTCGTAAGGTCCGGGACGTTGAAGTTCTGGTGCTCTGTAGCCAACTGGTTCTCATAATTCTCTTGTCTAGGGAAGAGTTCCTTCACTATCTCTCTCAGCAACGTTGGGCATCTTGGAGCTGGTTTCCTATAGCATGGGAGTTTTTTCCTTACGAGCCTGTACGCCGTTCCCCATGGCTCTTCTTCCGCTTGGTTAATTACCCAAATAGCATTTTAGGCAGCAAATATGATGTTTATCCCCATAGTTCGTCACCATGCAGATCACGGCGATAAGCAATTTATGTAGAAAACACGTCCTTAGTCGTGCGTATGAGACGCGCAACGACACACATAGTGGGGAACACTTTTCTGCGGTTTGCTACGTCGCAATTATAACGACAGGGACGTAATTAGTTGCCTCATGCGCGAGCGTCATCTGACGGCATTATATCACACAATTACACAAATCATCGAGCGGGTTTTCTTTCTCCCTCGAATGCTTGCTAGTAAACAGAGATGAACAAATAAAAACGTAAGCAGAAGACGAACGAGAAAAATCTAATGGCGACAAATTAATGGAAACTTTTATGGAGTATTATTTTATAATGGACTTTTCTTCCGATTGCATGTCGTGATTTTAATTGCCATTAAAATTTTTCGACAATATTGGATCTGAAATTTAAACAGATTTTAATGGGCCATCAAATTATTTAGTTTTTAATGAAAAATTTCGTTAATTTTATTTTACCGGTCAAATTTATTTTTTCTTTTGCAATGAAATTTTGATGCCAATAAAATTGTGCTGTTTCAAAAATGTCTGCTATCCACTTTTTATGCAATATCCTTCAGTCATTCGCCTGAAATAAGAAATTTAATTCTCGAAACGAAATCATTTCCATCAAATGTCAGTGAGAAATATGGCGGCTGAAGGCATCAATTTTTTTTGGTGTTTCTCAGACGGGGAGCTTTAATGAAACTTTAGTGGTAGCAGTTTCGTCACTTTTTCCATCACACGCTTCTTCAAAATTAAACTGACGTTCAGGCTCCACAGCCAATCACTATTTCGGCCCGAAAACCATCAAATGCTGCTCTATCGCCGCAGGATTTTCATGAAGCGAATGTTGCCCCAAAGATCGTGCTCGTCACTTCTTTCGCTTCTTTTACGCGGATGTGAATTATAGGTGTAAATTTTTAATCCCGATTGTGTAAATTTCTACTCTTTCAAGTCGCAAAGAACAAATCTCATGTTCCCGTACTTTTCGATGCTGTTTGGGTAGATCCAAAAAACTTTTGTTTTTGCTCTCTTTGATGGCGTGTTTCAGCTCTTTTTTTGCGGCCTTGTACTGCTGGTGTAGCTGTTGGTGTTCTGCGTCATCTCTCGAGCGCTGGTACTTTCTCCGACTTCGGTGGCACTCCTTTCGCAGTTTTGCAATGTGGTCGTTCCACCAATAAACAGGTTTTTGGTGGCCCCCATAGGTCCTCCTGCTCATTGAAGCGTCACACGCCCCCTCTAGTTGTCTCGCGAACTGGTCAGCCATTTCGGCGGCCGAGCCGTTTATGGACAGATTATCCAGCATGACTGCAAATGCGTCTGTGTCAAAAGTTTCGGCTTTCCACCCATTGAACATCGGGCCTGTCAATCGTCTTTTGGATGTGTTCCTTGCACTTTGTAGTTCACAGATGATCGCCTGATGGTCGCTGTGAGTGTATGCATGGCTAACTACCCAGTTAGCTCTTCTGGCCAGTACACTGCTGAGGAAGGTTAGGTCAATTACGGAGCCAAAGCCCCTTTTGGTGAAGGTGTGCTGTGTCCCTACGTTCATTAGGGTTAAGTCCAGTGTTGCCATTGCATCCGCTAGGATGCGTCCTCTCTGTGTGGTTCGGGTACAGCCCCAGTCAGTTGCCCACGCATTAAAGTCCCCAGCAACCACTATCCGGTTCTTACCGCTCGCGTCCAGGACTAAATTATTTATAGCCAGCTCAAACTCTTCCAGATTTAGGCTGGGCGGCATGTAACAGCTATAAAAGATGATACCTCCAATAGTTGCTCTGGCGTAGTAGTCGCCGCTCATCCTATCACAGATTTGTTGAGGTTGGAGGCCGCACACCCAAATCGCCGCCTTACCGGTGTTATCTTTTTCCCACACTTCATGCGGTTTGCTCCTGTATACTTCGCTCAGCACTGCCACGTCAATTTTGAGTTCCCGAACCGTCTGTTCCAGGAGATCCTGTGCTGCTTCACAATGATTGAGGTTTAGTTGTAGTACCTTCATATCTTACGATAGAGGTCCTTCATCGCCGTCTGGTAGGCTGGACACGCTCTGCTGCCCGTGGGGTGCTCCACGTCTTCCAGTTTCCCCGCTTTACAGTATGCGCATGACGCCTTGCCTTTGCACTCTCTAGCATTGTGCCCCATTTCGGAACATTTAAAGCACCTATTGTGCCAGTCCTCTGTGCTATTACACCTTACTGCTATATGACCAAATGCCAAGCATTTATAGCAGCGTGTGGGGGATACCTTCTCACGTACTCGGCAAGACGACCATCCAACTTTTACCCTGCAAACGTTTAACAATGTCGCAGCCATTTGCGCTGGTAGGCTCAACGTTGCCGTCTGTGTTCCACCGTAGGCCTTCCGAAGTGAGCGAATTGAAGTGGGTGGGAGTTCCTTCAAGGCTTGAATCTGATTACATAGGGCTTCATGAAGCTCATCTCGTCCAGATCTCTGACCTCAACCGTTACCTCATGTGTGAGCATCCGCACCTCCGCACTGTCACCTAGGATTTTGCCCATAATTTCTCGGTATTGTTCTGTATTGGGGTCTGCAGGTTTTCCCAGTTCAATGAGTAGGTCCCCCTTGGCCGTTTTCCTTATCCCCTGGACCGTGTTCCCGATATCCCTCAGCTGTGGTTCGTTTCTGACCTTCTTCAAAATGTCAGCGTAGCTTGCGGCCCCAGTGCTATGTACCACTATGGCGTCTGGCTTCGCCGGTTTTTTCCTCAGTTTCGCGCGGACGTGGGTGAGTGCGCGGGCTTCCTTCCATCCTGGTTCAACCTTTTCCTTTTTTCCCTCTTTTTCCCTCCCTTCTACAGCGCTTTTGAGCATCCCTACCTTTGAAGGGGCCTGTCTGCGTCTCTTCGGATTGGAGAAGCCTGATGGGCTTGAACTTTCGCTTTCGCCACCATCTCTGCGCCGCTTCGGAGTCTCCGCTGTAAGTTCTACCGCTTCGGAGTCTCCGCTGTAAGTTCTACTAGTTCTACCGGCCGGGTTCTATTTAGATCATGCCGAGATGCTGTGGTTTGGATCGATTTCTCTTCCTTGCGTATCTTGGGTGCCAGTTCTGTCCGGCTCCGCGCGGTCTTCAACGCCTCTGCTTCTAAAGCCGCCTCCAGCCATGCGTCTTTGATCTGGGCAGCCTTTCTTCTAATTTCGGCATGTATGTTATGCTTGTCCTGCATAAAGTCGATGAGGGCATCGATGTGCCACTGTAGCTCCATGAATTTGCCTTTGATGATTACATTCTCCGGCGGTCTAATCTGCATCTTGCTATCCGTGGTCTCCGCCTTTTTCAGCACTTTTGCAGTCTCTACGGCTCCCTGGTCTCCCGGTGTGTTCCTCTTTTCCACCAAGAGGGGTTTGGGACTCCTTCCCAGGGGAGGGGATCTCTGGACCGTGTTGCTCCGCCCAAAAGGGTTCACGGTATCATCTCCTATTATCTCCCTAGCATTTTCGTCGTTGTTTTCCTTGTTTTTTCCTTTTTTGTCCATGTTATATGTAAGTATATCCAGCGCATCGTGTGCAGGGGGGCGGGCCGTATTAGTCGAGAACGGGTATACCCTCGGAGAGTTTCTCCTACCCCAGTTCCTTGAGGCCCAACCTACGCTTAAGCGGTCCCGGATTTCTGTCTGTCAGTCTGTCTGTCAGTCTGTCTGTCAGTCTGTCTGTCAGTCTGTCTGTCAGTCTGTCTGTCAGTCCTGTCTGTCAGGTCTGTCTGTCAGTCTGTCTGTCAGTCTGTCAGTCTGTCTGTCAGTCTGTCTGTCAGTCTGTCTGTCAGTCTGTCTGTCAGTCTGTCTGTCAGTCTGTCTGTCAGTCTGTCTGTCAGTCTGTCTGTCAGTCTGTCTGTCAGTCTGTCTGTCAGTCTGTCTGTCAGTCTGTCTGTCAGTCTGTCTGTCTGTCAGTCTGTCTGTCAAGTCTGTCTGTCAGTCTGTCTGTCAGTCTGTCTGTCAGTCTGTCTGTCAGTCTGTCTGTCAGTCTGTCTGTCAGTCTGTCTGTCAGTCTGTCTGTCAGTCTGTCTGTCAGTCTGTCTGTCAGTCTGTCTGTCAGTCTGTCTGTCAGTCTGTCTGTCAGTCTGTCTGTCAGTCTGTCTGTCAGTCTGTCTGTCAGTCTGTCTGTCAGTCTGTCTGTCAGTCTGTCTGTCAGTCTGTCTGTCAGTCTGTCTGTCAGTCTGTCTGTCAGTCTGTCTGTCAGTCTGTCAGTCTGTCTGTCAGTCTGTCTGTCAGTCTGTCTGTCAGTCTGTCTGTCAGTCTGTCTGTCAGTCTGTCTGTCAGTCTGTCTGTCAGTCTGTCTGTCAGTCTGTCTGTCAGTCTGTCTGTCAGTCTGTCTGTCAGTCTGTCTGTCTCTGTCAGTCTGTCTGTCAGTCTGTCTGTCAGTCTGTCTGTCAGTCTGTCTGTCAGTCTGTCTGTCAGTCTGTCTGTCAGTCTGTCTGTCAGTCTGTCTGTCAGTCTGTCTGTCAGTCTGTCTGTCAGTCTGTCTGTCAGTCTGTCTGTCAGTCTGTCTGTCAGTCTGTCTGTCAGTCTGTCTGTCAGTCTGTCTGTCAGTCTGTCTGTCAGTCTGTCTGTCAGTCTGTCTGTCAGTCTGTCTGTCAGTCTGTCTGTCAGTCTGTCTGTCAGTCTGTCTGTCAGTCTGTCTGTCAGTCTGTCTGTCAGTCTGTCTGTCAGTCTGTCTGTCAGTCTGTCTGTCAGTCTGTCTGTCAGTCTGTCTGTCAGTCTGTCTGTCAGTCTGTCTGTCAGTCTGTCTGTCAGTCTGTCTGTCAGTCTGTCTGTCAGTCTGTCTGTCAGTCTGTCTGTCAGTCGTCTGTCAGTCTGTCTGTCAGTCTGTCTGTCAGTCTGTCTGTCAGTCTGTCTGTCAGTCTGTCTGTCAGTCTGTCTGTCAGTCTGTCTGTCAGTCTGTCTGTCAGTCTGTCTGTCAGTCTGTCTGTCAGTCTGTCTGTCAGTCTGTCTGTCAGTCTGTCTGTCAGTCTGTCTGTCAGTCTGTCTGTCAGTCTGTCTGTCAGTCTGTCTGTCAGTCTGTCTGTCAGTCTGTCTGTCAGTCGGTCTGTCAGTCTGTCTGTCAGTCTGTCTGTCAGTCTGTCTGTCAGTCTGTCTGTCAGTCTGTCTGTCAGTCTGTCTGTCAGTCTGTCTGTCAGTCTGTCTGTCAGTCTGTCTGTCAGTCTGTCTGTCAGTCTGTCTGTCAGTCTGTCTGTCAGTCTGTCTGTCAGTCTGTCTGTCAGTCTGTCTGTCAGTCTGTCTGTCAGTCTGTCTGTCAGTCTGTCTGTCAGTCTGTCTGTCAGTCTGTCTGTCAGTCTGTCTGTCAGTCTGTCTGTCAGTCTGTCTGTCAGTCTGTCTGTCAGTCTGTCTGTCAGTCTGTCTGTCAGTCTGTCTGTCAGTCTGTCTGTCAGTCTGTCTGTCAGTCTGTCTGTCAGTCTGTCTGTCAGTCTGTCTGTCAGTCTGTCTGTCAGTCTGTCTGTCAGTCTGTCTGTCAGTCTGTCTGTCAGTCTGTCTGTCAGTCTGTCTGTCAGTCTGTCTGTCAGTCTGTCGTCTGTCAGTCTGTCTGTCAGTCTGTCTGTCAGTCTGTCTGTCAGTCTGTCTGTCAGTCTGTCTGTCAGTCTGTCTGTCAGTCTGTCTGTCAGTCTGTCTGTCAGTCTGTCTGTCAGTCTGTCTGTCAGTCTGTCTGTCAGTCTGTCTGTCAGTCTGTCTGTCAGTCTGTCTGTCAGTCTGTCTGTCA
Organism: Chrysopilus asiliformis; assembly: GCA_964034945.1. NCBI lineage: Eukaryota > Metazoa > Arthropoda > Insecta > Diptera > Rhagionidae > Chrysopilus > Chrysopilus asiliformis. Next base: position 34,829 of record CAXIUK010000006.1, on the reverse strand, counting down.
GTCTGTCTGTCAGTCTGTCTGTCAGTCTGTCTGTCAGTCTGTCTGTCAGTCTGTCTGTCAGTCTGTCTGTCAGTCTGTCTGTCAGTCTGTCTGTCAGTCTGTCTGTCAGTCTGTCTGTCAGTCTGTCTGTCAGTCTGTCTGTCAGTCTGTCTGTCAGTCTGTCTGTCAGTCTGTCAGTCTGTCTGTCAGTGTCTGTCTGTCAGTCTGTCTGTCAGTCTGTCTGTCAGTCTGTCTGTCAGTCTGTCTGTCAGTCTGTCTGTCAGTCTGTCTGTCAGTCTGTCTGTCAGTCTGTCTGTCAGTCTGTCTGTCAGGTCTGTCTGTCAGTCTGTCTGTCAGTCTGTCTGTCAGTCTGTCTGTCAGTCTGTCTGTCAGTCTGTCTGTCAGTCTGTCTGTCAGTCTGTCTGTCAGTCTGTCTGTCAGTCTGTCTGTCAGTCTGTCTGTCAGTCTGTCTGTCAGTCTGTCTGTCAGTCTGTCTGTCAGTCTGTCTGTCAGTCTGTCTGTCAGTCTGTCTGTCAGTCTGTCTGTCAGTCTGTCTGTCAGTCTGTCTGTCAGTCTGTCTGTCAGTCTGTCTGTCAGTCTGTCTGTCAGTCTGTCTGTCAGTCTGTCTGTCAGTCTGTCTGTCAGTCTGTCTGTCAGTCTGTCTGTCAGTCTGTCTGTCCAGTCTGTCTGTCAGTCTGTCTGTCAGTCTGTCTGTCAGTCTGTCTGTCAGTCTGTCTGTCAGTCTGTCTGTCAGTCTGTCTGTCAGTCTGTCTGTCAGTCTGTCTGTCAGTCTGTCTGTCAGTCTGTCTGTCAGTCTGTCTGTCAGTCTGTCTGTCAGTCTGTCTGTCAGTCTGTCTGTCAGTCTGTCTGTCAGTCTGTCTGTCAGTCTGTCTGTCAGTCTGTCTGTCAGTCTGTCTGTCAGTCTGTCTGTCAGTCTGTCTGTCAGTCTGTCTGTCAGTCTGTCTGTCAGTCTGTCTGTCAGTCTGTCTGTCAGTCTGTCTGTCAGTCTGTCTGTCAGTCTGTCTGTCAGTCTGTCTGTCAGTCTGTCTGTCAGTCTGTCTGTCAGTCTGTCTGTCAGTCTGTCTGTCAGTCTGTCTGTCAGTCTGTCTGTCAGTCTGTCTGTCAGTCTGTCTGTCAGTCTGTCTGTCAGTCTGTCTGTCAGTCTGTCTGTCAGTCTGTCTGTCAGTCTGTCTGTCAGTCTGTCTGTCAGTCTGTCTGTCAGTCTGTCTGTCAGTCTGTCTGTCAGTCTGTCTGTCAGTCTGTCTGTCAGTCTGTCTGTCAGTCTGTCTGTCAGTCTGTCTGTCAGTCTGTCTGTCAGTCTGTCTGTCAGTCTGTCTGTCAGTCTGTCTGTCAGTCTGTCTGTCAGTCTGTCTGTCAGTCTGTCTGTCAGTCTGTCTGTCAGTCTGTCTGTCAGTCTGTCTGTCAGTCTGTCTGTCAGTCTGTCTGTCAGTCTGTCTGTCAGTCTGTCTGTCAGTCTGTCTGTCAGTCTGTCTGTCAGTCTGTCTGTCAGTCTGTCTGTCAGTCTGTCTGTCAGTCTGTCTGTCAGTCTGTCTGTCAGTCTGTCTGTCAGTCTGTCTGTCAGTCTGTCTGTCAGTCTGTCTGTCAGTCTGTCTGTCAGTCTGTCTGTCAGTCTGTCTGTCTGTCTGTCAGTCTGTCTGTCAGTCTGTCTGTCAGTCTGTCTGTCAGTCAGTCTGTCTGTCAGTCTGTCTGTCAGTCTGTCCTGTCAGTCTGTCTGTCAGTCTGTCTGTCAGTCTGTCAGTCTGTCTGTCAGTCTGTCAGTCTGTCTGTCAGTCTGTCTGTCAGTCTGTCTGTCAGTCTGTCTGTCAGTCTGTCAGTCTGTCTGTCAGTCTGTCTGTCAGTCTGTCTGTCAGTCTGTCTGTCAGTCTGTCTGTCAGTCTGTCTGTCAGTCTGTCTGTCAGTCTGTCTGTCAGTCTGTCTGTCAGTCTGTCTGTCAGTCTGTCTGTCAGTCTGTCTGTCAGTCTGTCTGTCAGTCTGTCTGTCAGTCTGTCTGTCAGTCTGTCTGTCAGTCTGTCTGTCAGTCTGTCTGTCAGTCTGTCTGTCAGTCTGTCTGTCAGTCTGTCTGTCAGTCTGTCTGTCAGTCTCTGTCAGTCTGTCTGTCAGTCTGTCTGTCAGTCTGTCTGTCAGTCTGTCTGTCAGTCTGTCTCTGTCAGTCTGTCTGTCAGTCTGTCTGTCAGTCTGTCTGTCAGTCTGTCTGTCAGTCTGTCTGTCAGTCTGTCTGTCAGTCTGTCTGTCAGTCTGTCTGTCAGTCTGTCTGTCAGTCTGTCTGTCGTGTCTGTCAGTCTGTCTGTCAGTCTGTCTGTCAGTCTGTCTGTCAGTCTGTCTGTCAGTCTGTCTGTCAGTCTGTCTGTCAGTCTGTCTGTCAGTCTGTCTGTCAGTCTGTCTGTCAGTCTGTCTGTCAGTCTGTCTGTCAGTCTGTCTGTCAGTCTGTCTGTCAGTCTGTCTGTCAGTCTGTCTGTCAGTCTGTCTGTCAGTCTGTCTGTCAGTCTGTCTGTCAGTCTGTCTGTCCAGTCTGTCTGTCTGTCTGTCAGTCTGTCTGTCAGTCTGTCTGTCAGTCTGTCTGTCAGTCTGTCTGTCAGTCTGTCTGTCAGGTCTGTCAGTCTGTCTGTCAGTCTGTCTGTCAGTCTGTCTGTCAGTCTGTCTGTCAGTCTGTCTGTCAGTCTGTCTGTCAGTCTGTCTGTCAGTCTGTCTGTCAGTCTGTCTGTCAGTCTGTCTGTCAGTCTGTCTGTCAGTCTGTCTGTCAGTCTGTCTGTCAGTCTGTCTGTCAGTCTGTCTGTCAGTCTGTCTGTCAGTCTGTCTGTCAGTCTGTCTGTCAGTCTGTCTGTCAGTCTGTCTGTCAGTCTGTCTGTCAGTCTGTCTGTCAGTCTGTCTGTCAGTCTGTCTGTCAGTCTGTCTGTCAGTCTGTCTGTCAGTCTGTCTGTCAGTCTGTCTGTCAGTCTGTCTGTCAGTCTGTCTGTCAGTCTGTCTGTCAGTCTGTCTGTCAGTCTGTCTGTCAGTCTGTCTGTCAGTCTGTCTGTCAGTCTGTCTGTCAGTCTGTCTGTCAGTCTGTCTGTCAGTCTGTCTGTCAGTCTGTCTGTCAGTCTGTCTGTCAGTCTGTCTGTCAGTCTGTCTGTCAGTCTGTCTGTCAGTCTGTCTGTCAGTCTGTCTGTCAGTCTGTCTGTCAGTCTGTCTGTCAGTCTGTCTGTCAGTCTGTCTGTCAGTCTGTCTGTCAGTCTGTCTGTCAGTCTGTCTGTCAGTCTGTCTGTCAGTCTGTCTGTCAGTCTGTCTGTCAGTCTGTCTGTCAGTCTGTCTGTCAGTCTGTCTGTCAGTCTGTCTGTCAGTCTGTCTGTCAGTCTGTCTGTCAGTCTGTCTGTCAGTCTGTCTGTCAGTCTGTCTGTCAGTCTGTCTGTCAGTCTGTCTGTCAGTCTGTCTGTCAGTCTGTCTGTCAGTCTGTCTGTCAGTCTGTCTGTCAGTCTGTCTGTCAGTCTGTCTGTCAGTCTGTCTGTCAGTCTGTCTGTCAGTCTGTCTGTCAGTCTGTCTGTCAGTCTGTCTGTCAGTCTGTCTGTCAGTCTGTCTGTCAGTCTGTCTGTCAGTCTGTCTGTCAGTCTGTCTGTCAGTCTGTCTGTCAGTCTGTCTGTCAGTCTGTCTGTCAGTCTGTCTGTCAGTCTGTCTGTCAGTCTGTCTGTCAGTCTGTCTGTCAGTCTGTCTGTCAGTCTGTCTGTCAGTCTGTCTGTCAGTCTGTCTGTCAGTCTGTCTGTCAGTCTGTCTGTCAGTCTGTCTGTCAGTCTGTCTGTCAGTCTGTCTGTCAGTCTGTCTGTCAGTCTGTCTGTCAGTCTGTCTGTCAGTCTGTCTGTCAGTCTGTCTGTCAGTCTGTCAGTCTGTCTGTCAGTCTGTCAGTCTGTCAGTCTGTCTGTCAGTCTATCTGTCAGTCTGTCTGTCAGTCTGTCTGTCAGTCTGTCTGTCAGTCTGTCTGTCAGTCTGTCTGTCAGTCTGTCTGTCAGTCTGTCTGTCAGTCTGTCTGTCAGTCTGTCTGTCAGTCTGTCTGTCAGTCTGTCTGTCAGTCTGTCTGTCAGTCTGTCTGTCAGTCTGTCTGTCAGTCTTTTTTTTTTTTTTTTTTTTTTTAATTGGGAGGTGGAAATCTTCGAAAGACTCTGGCCGCTTAAGCGGCCAGGTGTGGGATTTTTACCCACTAAAACCACCCCCACTCTTTCTGCTCCCCGCGGGACCACCGCTAGGCATTACTTCGCGGGGAGAGATTGCGGCCTACAGGGCCCCTCTTCGCACTACGTTCTGCTGTTTTTCTCCAGTTGTGCAAGGTCCTTCAGTACATAGGCTGCCATGTCACACACTGCATCCCAATTCTTTCTGCTTTCGAGCATATGCTTCACTATATTTTCTGGGGTCACCAGCTCGTTACAAATGACTTGCAATTTCGCTCGAGCCCCATTGTACCTCGGGCAGTGGAAAAATACGTGCTCAGCATCCTCGGTTGTTAGTGCACCACAGTGCGTGCAACCTGGATTATCTGCAATCTTAAACCTATGCAGGTATGACTGATAGCTACCATGTCCTGTTAATAGTTGTGTGACATAGTAGTTCACTTCGCCGTGCTTCCTGTTAACCCAGTCCATGATGTTGGGAATCAGTCTCCTTGTCCATCGACCCTTTCGGGACCTATCCCATCGCCTCTGCCACTCTTCTATGTTACTGTGTCTGACTTGGCGTTCTCCCTGATTGGTTCCTTTCTGCTTTCTCTCATAGTAGAGATTCTTCGCTTCCTTTGCAAGAATGTCGATGGGGACCAAACCTGCAATAACATGTGCTGCATCCGTTGATGTGGTGCGATATGCACTAATTATCCTTAGGGCACATCTTCTGTAGGTTCCCTCTATTGCATGGCAGTAAGAGGACACGCTAGTTTTGTCTGCCCATATTGGCGCACCGTACATTATTATGGACCTGACTACTCCACTTAGGAGTCGCCTCTTCTGCTGTTTCGGTCCACCTATATTTGGCATCATTCTACTCAGTTCAGCACATGTCTGAGCAGCTTTGTTACCAGCATACTCCAGATGCTTCTTGAAGTTCAGCCTGCTATCTATGCAAACGCCTAGGTACTTGAGATGTGGTTCCGTGCGTATTGCACAGTCTCCGACCCTTATCATTGCTGTCTCCAGCACCTTGCGACTTGAGACCAACACTGCCTCTGTTTTGTGCTCCGCCAGTTGTAGACCAGCTTTTCCAAGCCAGCTCCTCACTGCCAGGATAGCAATATTGGTCTTTGACACAGCATCCTCCAAGAATTTCGCCGTAACAACTAGCGCTACATCATCAGCATAGCCGATTATCTTGACACCGTCGGGTACCGGTACTCGGAGTATGCCATCGTACATGGCGTTCCATAGGAGCGGACCTAAGACTGACCCTTGGGGGACTCCACCAGTGGTCACATAATACTCCGTCTTTTCGGATGTGTCATATATTAGAACCCTACGCTTAAAGTAGCTATCGACCATTCGGCTCAGGTAAGTGGGTATGTTCCACCCTGCGAGTGCTTCCGTTATGCGCGACCAATTCGCAGAGTTAAAGGCATTTTTAACGTCCAGTGTAACAATTAGGCAGTAGTCGACAGACTGACAGACAGACTGACAGACAGACTGACAGACAGACTGACAGACAGACTGTCAGTCTGTCTGTCAGTCTGTCTGTCAGTCTGTCTGTCAGTCTGTCTGTCAGTCTGTCTGTCAGTCTGTCTGTCAGTCTGTCTGTCAGTCTGTCTGTCAGTCTGTCTGTCAGTCTGTCTGTCAGTCTGTCTGTCAGTCTGTCTGTCAGTCTGTCTGTCAGTCTGTCTGTCTGTCAGTCTGTCTGTCAGTCTGTCTGTCAGTCTGTCTGTCAGTCTGTCTGTCAGTCTGTCTGTCAGTCTGTCTGTCAGTCTGTCTGTCAGTCTGTCTGTCAGTCTGTCTGTCAGTCTGTCTGTCAGTCTGTCTGTCAGTCTGTCTGTCAGTCTGTCTGTCAGTCTGTCTGTCAGTCTGTCTGTCAGTCTGTCTGTCAGTCTGTCTGTCAGTCTGTCTGTCAGTCTGTCTGTCAGTCTGTCTGTCAGTCTGTCTGTCAGTCTGTCTGTCAGTCTGTCAGTCTGTCTGTCAGTCTGTCTGTCAGTCTGTCTGTCAGTCTGTCTGTCAGTCTGTCTGTCAGTCTGTCTGTCAGTCTGTCTGTCAGTCTGTCTGTCAGTCTGTCTGTCAGTCTGTCTGTCAGTCTGTCTGTCAGTCTGTCTGTCAGTCTGTCTGTCAGTCTGTCTGTCAGTCTGTCTGTCAGTCTGTCTGTCAGTCTGTCTGTCAGTCTGTCTGTCAGTCTGTCTGTCAGTCTGTCTGTCAGTCTGTCTGTCAGTCTGTCTGTCAGTCTGTCTGTCAGTCTGTCTGTCAGTCTGTCTGTCAGTCTGTCTGTCAGTCTGTCTGTCAGTCTGTCTGTCAGTCTGTCTGTCAGTCTGTCTGTCTGTCTGTCAGTCTGTCTGTCAGTCTGTCTGTCAGTCTGTCTGTCAGTCTGTCTGTCAGTCTGTCTGTCAGTCTGTCTGTCAGTCTGTCTGTCAGTCTGTCTGTCAGTCTGTCTGTCAGTCTGTCTGTCAGTCTGTCTGTCAGTCTGTCTGTCAGTCTGTCTGTCAGTCTGTCTGTCAGTCTGTCTGTCAGTCTGTCTGTCAGTCTGTCTGTCTGTCTGTCAGTCTGTCTGTCAGTCTGTCTGTCAGTCTGTCTGTCAGTCAGTCTGTCTGTCAGTCTGTCTGTCAGTCTGTCTGTCAGTCTGTCTGTCAGTCTGTCTGTCAGTCTGTCAGTCTGTCTGTCAGTCTGTCAGTCTGTCTGTCAGTCTGTCTGTCAGTCTGTCTGTCAGTCTGTCTGTCAGTCTGTCAGTCTGTCTGTCAGTCTGTCTGTCAGTCTGTCTGTCAGTCTGTCTGTCAGTCTGTCTGTCAGTCTGTCTGTCAGTCTGTCTGTCAGTCTGTCTGTCAGTCTGTCTGTCAGTCTGTCTGTCAGTCTGTCTGTCAGTCTGTCTGTCAGTCTGTCTGTCAGTCTGTCTGTCAGTCTGTCTGTCAGTCTGTCTGTCAGTCTGTCTGTCAGTCTGTCTGTCAGTCTGTCTGTCAGTCTGTCTGTCAGTCTGTCTGTCAGTCTGTCTGTCAGTCTGTCTGTCAGTCTGTCTGTCAGTCTGTCTGTCAGTCTGTCTGTCAGTCTGTCTGTCAGTCTGTCTGTCAGTCTGTCTGTCAGTCTGTCTGTCAGTCTGTCTGTCAGTCTGTCTGTCAGTCTGTCTGTCAGTCTGTCTGTCAGTCTGTCTGTCAGTCTGTCTGTCAGTCTGTCTGTCAGTCTGTCTGTCAGTCTGTCTGTCAGTCTGTCTGTCAGTCTGTCTGTCAGTCTGTCTGTCAGTCTATCTGTCAGTCTGTCTGTCAGTCTGTCTGTCAGTCTGTCTGTCAGTCTGTCTGTCAGTCTGTCTGTCAGTCTGTCTGTCAGTCTGTCTGTCAGTCTGTCTGTCAGTCTGTCTGTCAGTCTGTCTGTCAGTCTGTCTGTCAGTCTGTCTGTCAGTCTGTCTGTCAGTCTGTCTGTCAGTCTGTCTGTCAGTCTGTCTGTCAGTCTGTCTGTCAGTCTGTCTGTCAGTCTGTCTGTCAGTCTGTCTGTCAGTCTGTCTGTCAGTCTGTCTGTCAGTCTGTCTGTCAGTCTGTCTGTCAGTCTGTCTGTCAGTCTGTCTGTCAGTCTGTCTGTCAGTCTGTCTGTCAGTCTGTCTGTCAGTCTGTCTGTCAGTCTGTCAGTCTGTCTGTCAGTCTGTCTGTCAGTCTGTCTGTCAGTCTGTCTGTCAGTCTGTCTGTCAGTCTGTCTGTCAGTCTGTCTGTCAGTCTGTCTGTCAGTCTGTCTGTCAGTCTGTCTGTCAGTCTGTCTGTCAGTCTGTCTGTCAGTCTGTCTGTCAGTCTGTCTGTCAGTCTGTCTGTCAGTCTGTCTGTCAGTCTGTCTGTCAGTCTGTCTGTCAGTCTGTCTGTCAGTCTGTCTGTCAGTCTGTCTGTCAGTCTGTCTGTCAGTCTGTCTGTCAGTCTGTCTGTCAGTCTGTCTGTCAGTCTGTCTGTCAGTCTGTCTGTCAGTCTGTCTGTCAGTCTGTCTGTCAGTCTGTCTGTCAGTCTGTCTGTCAGTCTGTCTGTCAGTCTGTCTGTCAGTCTGTCTGTCAGTCTGTCTGTCAGTCTGTCTGTCAGTCTGTCTGTCAGTCTGTCTGTCAGTCTGTCTGTCAGTCTGTCTGTCAGTCTGTCTGTCAGTCTGTCTGTCAGTCTGTCTGTCAGTCTGTCTGTCAGTCTGTCTGTCAGTCTGTCTGTCAGTCTGTCTGTCAGTCTGTCTGTCAGTCTGTCTGTCAGTCTGTCTGTCAGTCTGTCTGTCAGTCTGTCTGTCAGTCTGTCTGTCAGTCTGTCTGTCAGTCTGTCTGTCAGTCTGTCTGTCAGTCTGTCTGTCAGTCTGTCTGTCAGTCTGTCTGTCAGTCTGTCTGTCAGTCTGTCTGTCAGTCTGTCAGTCTGTCTGTCAGTCTGTCTGTCAGTCTGTCTGTCAGTCTGTCTGTCAGTCTGTCTGTCAGTCTGTCTGTCAGTCTGTCTGTCAGTCTGTCTGTCAGTCTGTCTGTCAGTCTGTCTGTCAGTCTGTCTGTCAGTCTGTCTGTCAGTCTGTCTGTCAGTCTGTCTGTCAGTCTGTCTGTCAGTCTGTCTGTCAGTCTGTCTGTCAGTCTGTCTGTCAGTCTGTCTGTCAGTCTGTCTGTCAGTCTGTCTGTCAGTCTGTCTGTCAGTCTGTCTGTCAGTCTGTCTGTCAGTCTGTCTGTCAGTCTGTCTGTCAGTCTGTCTGTCAGTCTGTCTGTCAGTCTGTCTGTCAGTCTGTCTGTCAGTCTGTCTGTCAGTCTGTCTGTCAGTCTGTCTGTCAGTCTGTCTGTCAGTCTGTCTGTCAGTCTGTCTGTCAGTCTGTCTGTCAGTCTGTCTGTCAGTCTGTCTGTCAGTCTGTCTGTCAGTCTGTCTGTCAGTCTTTTTTTTTTTTTTTTTTTTTTTTAATTGGGAGGTGGAAATCTTCGAAAGACTCTGGCCGCTTAAGCGGCCAGGTGTGGGATTTTTACCCACTAAAACCACCCCCACTCTTTCTGCTCCCCGCGGGACCACCGCTAGGCATTACTTCGCGGGGAGAGATTGCGGCCTACAGGGCCCCTCTTCGCACTACGTTCTGCTGTTTTTCTCCAGTTGTGCAAGGTCCTTCAGTACATAGGCTGCCATGTCACACACTGCATCCCAATTCTTTCTGCTTTCGAGCATATGCTTCACTATATTTTCTGGGGTCACCAGCTCGTTACAAATGACTTGCAATTTCGCTCGAGCCCCATTGTACCTCGGGCAGTGGAAAAATACGTGCTCAGCATCCTCGGTTGTTAGTGCACCACAGTGCGTGCAACCTGGATTATCTGCAATCTTAAACCTATGCAGGTATGACTGATAGCTACCATGTCCTGTTAATAGTTGTGTGACATAGTAGTTCACTTCGCCGTGCTTCCTGTTAACCCAGTCCATGATGTTGGGAATCAGTCTCCTTGTCCATCGACCCTTTCGGGACCTATCCCATCGCCTCTGCCACTCTTCTATGTTACTGTGTCTGACTTGGCGTTCTCCCTGATTGGTTCCTTTCTGCTTTCTCTCATAGTAGAGATTCTTCGCTTCCTTTGCAAGAATGTCGATGGGGACCAAACCTGCAATAACATGTGCTGCATCCGTTGATGTGGTGCGATATGCACTAATTATCCTTAGGGCACATCTTCTGTAGGTTCCCTCTATTGCATGGCAGTAAGAGGACACGCTAGTTTTGTCTGCCCATATTGGCGCACCGTACATTATTATGGACCTGACTACTCCACTTAGGAGTCGCCTCTTCTGCTGTTTCGGTCCACCTATATTTGGCATCATTCTACTCAGTTCAGCACATGTCTGAGCAGCTTTGTTACCAGCATACTCCAGATGCTTCTTGAAGTTCAGCCTGCTATCTATGCAAACGCCTAGGTACTTGAGATGTGGTTCCGTGCGTATTGCACAGTCTCCGACCCTTATCATTGCTGTCTCCAGCACCTTGCGACTTGAGACCAACACTGCCTCTGTTTTGTGCTCCGCCAGTTGTAGACCAGCTTTTCCAAGCCAGCTCCTCACTGCCAGGATAGCAATATTGGTCTTTGACACAGCATCCTCCAAGAATTTCGCCGTAACAACTAGCGCTACATCATCAGCATAGCCGATTATCTTGACACCGTCGGGTACCGGTACTCGGAGTATGCCATCGTACATGGCGTTCCATAGGAGCGGACCTAAGACTGACCCTTGGGGGACTCCACCAGTGGTCACATAATACTCCGTCTTTTCGGATGTGTCATATATTAGAACCCTACGCTTAAAGTAGCTATCGACCATTCGGCTCAGGTAAGTGGGTATGTTCCACCCTGCGAGTGCTTCCGTTATGCGCGACCAATTCGCAGAGTTAAAGGCATTTTTAACGTCCAGTGTAACAATTAGGCAGTACTCTTTTGAGCCTCGGTTCCAGCTTTTCCCTTCTATGGCCTCTCGTGCGGTTCTTACAAGCTCATCAATGGCGTCAACCGTGGACCTCGCCGTTCTGAAACCGTATTGTCGCTGGGCTAGTCCTCCTGCTTCCACAATGGCCGCATCCAGTCTGTCACATAAGATTCGCTCCAGAACCTTTCCTGCCGTGTCTAGCATGCAAAGTGGGCGGTACCCGGAGGGATCCTCTGGTGGTTTGGTAGCCTTTGGAACTAGAACTAACCGTTGTTTCTTCCACCGGTCCGGGAAAACTCCCTCGTTCAGACATGCTTTGTACAACTTCATTAATGTATCTGGGTGTAATTTAGCCGCGGTTTTAAAAGCTCGGTTGGGTATGCCATCTGGACCAGGTGCTTTTTTGTCCCCAAATCTTTCGGTTGCACGTAATATTTCATCCTTCGTAAGGTCCGGGACGTTGAAGTTCTGGTGCTCTGTAGCCAACTGGTTCTCATAATTCTCTTGTCTAGGGAAGAGTTCCTTCACTATCTCTCTCAGCAACGTTGGGCATCTTGGAGCTGGTTTCCTATAGCATGGGAGTTGTTTTATTTACGAGCCTGTACGCCGTTCCCCATGGCTCTTCTTCCGCTTGGTTAATTAGATCCAAAAAACTTTTGTTTTTGCTCTCTTTGATGGCGTGTTTCAGCTCTTTTTTTGCGGCCTTGTACTGCTGGTGTAGCTGTTGGTGTTCTGCGTCATCTCTCGAGCGCTGGTACTTTCTCCGACTTCGGTGGCACTCCTTTCGCAGTTTTGCAATGTGGTCGTTCCACCAATAAACAGGTTTTTGGTGGCCCCCATAGGTCCTCCTGCTCATTGAAGCGTCACACGCCCCCTCTAGTTGTCTCGCGAACTGGTCAGCCATTTCGGCGGCCGAGCCGTTTATGGACAGATTATCCAGCATGACTGCAAATGCGTCTGTGTCAAAAGTTTCGGCTTTCCACCCATTGAACATCGGGCCTGTCAATCGTCTTTTGGATGTGTTCCTTGCACTTTGTAGTTCACAGATGATCGCCTGATGGTCGCTGTGAGTGTATGCATGGCTAACTACCCAGTTAGCTCTTCTGGCCAGTACACTGCTGAGGAAGGTTAGGTCAATTACGGAGCCAAAGCCCCTTTTGGTGAAGGTGTGCTGTGTCCCTACGTTCATTAGGGTTAAGTCCAGTGTTGCCATTGCATCCGCTAGGATGCGTCCTCTCTGTGTGGTTCGGGTACAGCCCCAGTCAGTTGCCCACGCATTAAAGTCCCCAGCAACCACTATCCGGTTCTTACCGCTCGCGTCCAGGACTAAATTATTTATAGCCAGCTCAAACTCTTCCAGATTTAGGCTGGGCGGCATGTAACAGCTATAAAAGATGATACCTCCAATAGTTGCTCTGGCGTAGTAGTCGCCGCTCATCCTATCACAGATTTGTTGAGGTTGGAGGCCGCACACCCAAATCGCCGCCTTACCGGTGTTATCTTTTTCCCACACTTCATGCGGTTTGCTCCTGTATACTTCGCTCAGCACTGCCACGTCAATTTTGAGTTCCCGAACCGTCTGTTCCAGGAGATCCTGTGCTGCTTCACAATGATTGAGGTTTAGTTGTAGTACCTTCATATCTTACGATAGAGGTCCTTCATCGCCGTCTGGTAGGCTGGACACGCTCTGCTGCCCGTGGGGTGCTCCACGTCTTCCAGTTTCCCCGCTTTACAGTATGCGCATGACGCCTTGCCTTTGCACTCTCTAGCATTGTGCCCCATTTCGGAACATTTAAAGCACCTATTGTGCCAGTCCTCTGTGCTATTACACCTTACTGCTATATGACCAAATGCCAAGCATTTATAGCAGCGTGTGGGGGATACCTTCTCACGTACTCGGCAAGACGACCATCCAACTTTTACCCTGCAAACGTTTAACAATGTCGCAGCCATTTGCGCTGGTAGGCTCAACGTTGCCGTCTGTGTTCCACCGTAGGCCTTCCGAAGTGAGCGAATTGAAGTGGGTGGGAGTTCCTTCAAGGCCTGAATCTGATTACATAGGGCTTCATGAAGCTCATCCTTTGTAGTAATCTCGTCCAGATCTCTGACCTCAACCGTTACCTCATGTGTGAGCATCCGCACCTCCGCACTGTCACCTAGGATTTTGCCCATAATTTCTCGGTATTGTGCTGTATTGGGGTCTGCAGGTTTTCCCAGTTCAATGAGTAGGTCCCCCTTGGCCGTTTTCCTTATCCCCTGGACCGTGTTCCCGATATCCCTCAGCTGTGGTTCGTTTCTGACCTTCTTCAAAATGTCAGCGTAGCTTGCGGCCCCAGTGCTATGTACCACTATGGCGTCTGGCTTCGCCGGTTTTTTCCTCAGTTTCGCGCGGACGTGGGTGAGTGCGCGGGCTTCCTTCCATCCTGGTTCAACCTTTTCCTTTTGACGTGGATACGTCTTGGATTTTGGTAATGGGGGTACAAATTAGAAAATCGGCTTGCTGCCATGATAACAAATTTGCAATCGATGAAACTCGATAGTTTGTGGTGATATCTGAACAAAACCTGTGTTATAAGATGAGGGCTACATTAAAGCATTGTATAGGGTATTTTGTTATGTTAAACTATGTTCAATTATGTATTTAAAAAGCAAAATCAAAATTTTTACTCCGCTGTTATGCTGTGTCTGCTGCTTGCAGTACAGATTTCACATGTATACTCTTTTTATGCTTTCTTTGTGTGTATTGAATCTCATATAGAACTTGATTGTTTCTCTTCTCTAAATGGGTTGTTCTGATTCTGGCTATTCATATTATTTCGGTTCAATTCGCTTTGGAGGAATTGAAAAAAATTGAAAATAAAAATCACTCTCGAGAAAACGAAATTCAGAATTTCAGTAAAACGCTCCAAAGAACGTGAAAAAATTATGGTTTTAATTTGCTTTGAGAACACAACTTTAATGCTGGGACCGAGATATCGCTCTCTTACTAATGAAATGCATACTTATATGTGTGTGTGCATCATCCAACAGCAGCCATCGCTCGAACCTTTCATTCATTTTTATGCAAAGCATACAAACCGCTTTGAACAAGAGCGGAAAACTTAAAGAGAAACAATTTCGATCTTAACTTGGCGGGAGAAGGAAAAATGTGCATCGATCGCATGGCCGAATTAAACACAGGTCCGCTGGTTGCTTTTTAACAGCCACCATTTTGCTACGTCATTGGCAAGAAATATCGGTGCATTCTTTCTAATGTTGATTGTGTGTGCGCTAATTTCAATAATATTTCATATAAAAAGGGAAAATTCCCATTGAATCGTATAAGAATTTCTTGCCGATGACGTCAGAGCCAGAAGCAACTGAGCTGTCAAACAGACCTTGTATAATTCGGCCATGGTTTTGAACACTGTTTTTAGTTGCTCTAAATTGAAATTGCTTCGTTGCTTTTATCGTGTAATTTTATTTTTATTTGTTTTTTATCTATGGGCGTTTTCATAAATTCAAGTTCTGCAAATAACACAAAAGATTTTTCTTAATAAATAACCCAGTTTATGTTATTTGTTTAGTTTACTTGTTATTCGTTTAGTTTACGAAGAAAATGTTTTGTGCAATTTGCGTAAGTTCCGAGTACATTTATGAAAATGCCCTATTAAACATTGTTCGTAGTGTTGCAAGTGAAATTTGAGTTTTAGGTACAAGATGCCAAAATTCACCAAACGGAAAGTCAAATCCCGTACCATTACGGTCAATCAAATTGTTTCTTTAGTTTCCTTTTCACTAAAATTTCTTACTTAAAAATCTATTGGCGATCGTTGTAGGCGGATCCACGTCTTCTGACCGTCTCTACGAGACAGACACCTTGCTTTTTTTCCCTCTTTTTCCCTCCCTTCTACAGCGCTTTTGAGCATCCCTACCTTTGAAGGGGCCTGTCTGCGTCTCTTCGGATTGGAGAAGCCTGATGGGCTTGAACTTTCGCTTTCGCCACCATCTCTGCGCCGCTTCGGAGTCTCCGCTGTAAGTTCTACTAGTTCTACCGGCCGGGTTCTATTTAGATCATGCCGAGATGCTGTGGTTTGGATCGATTTCTCTTCCTTGCGTATCTTGGGTGCCAGTTCTGTCCGGCTCCGCGCGGTCTTCAACGCCTCTGCTTCTAAAGCCGCCTCCAGCCATGCGTCTTTGATCTGGGCAGCCTTTCTTCTAATTTCGGCATGTATGTTATGCTTGTCCTGCATAAAGTCGATGAGGGCATCGATGTGCCACTGTAGCTCCATGAATTTGCCTTTGATGATTACATTCTCCGGCGGTCTAATCTGCATCTTGCTATCCGTGGTCTCCGCCTTTTTCAGCACTTTTGCAGTCTCTACGGCTCCCTGGTCTCCCGGTGTGTTCCTCTTTTCCACCAAGAGGGGTTTGGGACTCCTTCCCAGGGGAGGGGATCTCTGGACCGTGTTGCTCCGCCCAAAAGGGTTCACGGTATCATCTCCTATTATCTCCCTAGCATTTTCGTCGTTGTTTTCCTTGTTTTTTCCTTTTTTGTCCATGTTATATGTAAGTATATCCAGCGCATCGTGTGCAGGGGGGCGGGCCGTATTAGTCGAGAACGGGTATACCCTCGGAGAGTTTCTCCTACCCCAGTTCCTTGAGGCCCAACCTACGCTTAAGCGGTCCCGGATTTCTGTCTGTCAGTCTGTCTGTCAGTCTGTCTGTCAGTCTGTCTGTCAGTCTGTCTGTCAGTCTGTCTGTCAGTCTGTCTGTCAGTCTGTCTGTCAGTCTGTCTGTCAGTCTGTCTGTCAGTCTGTCTGTCAGTCTGTCTGTCAGTCTGTCTGTCAGTCTGTCTGTCAGTCTGTCTGTCAGTCTGTCTGTCAGTCTGTCTGTCAGTCTGTCTGTCAGTCTGTCTGTCAGTCTGTCTGTCAGTCTGTCTGTCAGTCTGTCTGTCAGTCTGTCTGTCAGTCTGTCTGTCAGTCTGTCTGTCAGTCTGTCTGTCAGTCTGTCTGTCAGTCTGTCTGTCAGTCTGTCTGTCAGTCTGTCTGTCAGTCTGTCTGTCAGTCTGTCTGTCAGTCTGTCTGTCAGTCTGTCTGTCAGTCTGTCTGTCAGTCTGTCTGTCAGTCTGTCTGTCAGTCTGTCTGTCAGTCTGTCTGTCAGTCTGTCTGTCAGTCTGTCTGTCAGTCTGTCTGTCAGTCTGTCTGTCAGTCTGTCTGTCAGTCTGTCTGTCAGTCTGTCAGTCTGTCTGTCAGTCTGTCTGTCAGTCTGTCTGTCAGTCTGTCTGTCAGTCTGTCTGTCAGTCTGTCTGTCAGTCTGTCTGTCAGTCTGTCTGTCAGTCTGTCTGTCAGTCTGTCTGTCAGTCTGTCTGTCAGTCTGTCTGTCAGTCTGTCTGTCAGTCTGTCTGTCAGTCTGTCTGTCAGTCTGTCTGTCAGTCTGTCTGTCAGTCTGTCTGTCAGTCTGTCTGTCAGTCTGTCTGTCAGTCTGTCTGTCAGTCTGTCTGTCAGTCTGTCTGTCAGTCTGTCTGTCAGTCTGTCAGTCTGTCTGTCAGTCTGTCTGTCAGTCTGTCAGTCTGTCTGTCAGTCTGTCTGTCAGTCTGTCTGTCAGTCTGTCTGTCAGTCTGTCTGTCAGTCTGTCTGTCAGTCTGTCTGTCAGTCTGTCTGTCAGTCTGTCTGTCAGTCTGTCTGTCAGTCTGTCTGTCAGTCTGTCTGTCAGTCTGTCTGTCAGTCTGTCTGTCAGTCTGTCTGTCAGTCTGTCTGTCAGTCTGTCTGTCAGTCTGTCTGTCAGTCTGTCTGTCAGTCTGTCTGTCAGTCTGTCTGTCAGTCTGTCTGTCAGTCTGTCTGTCAGTCTGTCTGTCAGTCTGTCTGTCAGTCTGTCTGTCAGTCTGTCTGTCAGTCTGTCTGTCAGTCTGTCTGTCAGTCTGTCAGTCTGTCAGTCTGTCTGTCAGTCTGTCAGTCTGTCTGTCAGTCTGTCAGTCTGTCTGTCAGTCTGTCTGTCAGTCTGTCTGTCAGTCTGTCTGTCAGTCTGTCTGTCAGTCTGTCTGTCTGTCAGTCTGTCTGTCTGTCAGTCTGTCAGTCTGTCAGTCTGTCTGTCAGTCTGTCTGTCAGTCAGTCTGTCAGTCTGTCTGTCAGTCTGTCTGTCAGTCTGTCTGTCTGTCAGTCTGTCTGTCAGTCTGTCTGTCAGTCTGTCTGTCAGTCTGTCTGTCAGTCTGTCTGTCAGTCTGTCTGTCAGTCTGTCTGTCAGTCTGTCTGTCAGTCTGTCTGTCAGTCTGTCTGTCAGTCTGTCTGTCAGTCAGTCTGTCAGTCTGTCTGTCAGTCTGTCTGTCAGTCTGTCTGTCAGTCTGTCTGTTAGTCTGTCTGTCAGTCTGTCTGTCAGTCTGTCTGTCAGTCTGTCTGTCAGTCTGTCTGTCAGTCTGTCTGTCAGTCTGTCTGTCAGTCTGTCTGTCAGTCTGTCTGTCAGTCTGTCTGTCAGTCTGTCTGTCAGTCTGTCTGTCAGTCTGTCTGTCAGTCTGTCTGTCAGTCTGTCTGTCAGTCTGTCTGTCAGTCTGTCTGTCAGTCTGTCTGTCAGTCTGTCAGTCTGTCTGTCAGTCTGTCTGTCAGTCTGTCTGTCAGTCTGTCTGTCAGTCTGTCTGTCAGTCTGTCTGTCTGTCAGTCTGTCTGTCAGTCTGTCTGTCAGTCTTTTTTTTTTTTTTTTTTTTTTTTTAATTGGGAGGTGGAAATCTTCGAAAGACTCTGGCCGCTTAAGCGGCCAGGTGTGGGATTTTTACCCACTAAAACCACCCCCACTCTTTCTGCTCCCCGCGGGACCACCGCTAGGCATTACTTCGCGGGGAGAGATTGCGGCCTACAGGGCCCCTCTTCGCACTACGTTCTGCTGTTTTTCTCCAGTTGTGCAAGGTCCTTCAGTACATAGGCTGCCATGTCACACACTGCATCCCAATTCTTTCTGCTTTCGAGCATATGCTTCACTATATTTTCTGGGGTCACCAGCTCGTTACAAATGACTTGCAATTTCGCTCGAGCCCCATTGTACCTCGGGCAGTGGAAAAATACGTGCTCAGCATCCTCGGTTGTTAGTGCACCACAGTGCGTGCAACCTGGATTATCTGCAATCTTAAACCTATGCAGGTATGACTGATAGCTACCATGTCCTGTTAATAGTTGTGTGACATAGTAGTTCACTTCGCCGTGCTTCCTGTTAACCCAGTCCATGATGTTGGGAATCAGTCTCCTTGTCCATCGACCCTTTCGGGACCTATCCCATCGCCTCTGCCACTCTTCTATGTTACTGTGTCTGACTTGGCGTTCTCCCTGATTGGTTCCTTTCTGCTTTCTCTCATAGTAGAGATTCTTCGCTTCCTTTGCAAGAATGTCGATGGGGACCAAACCTGCAATAACATGTGCTGCATCCGTTGATGTGGTGCGATATGCACTAATTATCCTTAGGGCACATCTTCTGTAGGTTCCCTCTATTGCATGGCAGTAAGAGGACACGCTAGTTTTGTCTGCCCATATTGGCGCACCGTACATTATTATGGACCTGACTACTCCACTTAGGAGTCGCCTCTTCTGCTGTTTCGGTCCACCTATATTTGGCATCATTCTACTCAGTTCAGCACATGTCTGAGCAGCTTTGTTACCAGCATACTCCAGATGCTTCTTGAAGTTCAGCCTGCTATCTATGCAAACGCCTAGGTACTTGAGATGTGGTTCCGTGCGTATTGCACAGTCTCCGACCCTTATCATTGCTGTCTCCAGCACCTTGCGACTTGAGACCAACACTGCCTCTGTTTTGTGCTCCGCCAGTTGTAGACCAGCTTTTCCAAGCCAGCTCCTCACTGCCAGGATAGCAATATTGGTCTTTGACACAGCATCCTCCAAGAATTTCGCCGTAACAACTAGCGCTACATCATCAGCATAGCCGATTATCTTGACACCGTCGGGTACCGGTACTCGGAGTATGCCATCGTACATGGCGTTCCATAGGAGCGGACCTAAGACTGACCCTTGGGGGACTCCACCAGTGGTCACATAATACTCCGTCTTTTCGGATGTGTCATATATTAGAACCCTACGCTTAAAGTAGCTATCGACCATTCGGCTCAGGTAAGTGGGTATGTTCCACCCTGCGAGTGCTTCCGTTATGCGCGACCAATTCGCAGAGTTAAAGGCATTTTTAACGTCCAGTGTAACAATTAGGCAGTACTCTTTTGAGCCTCGGTTCCAGCTTTTCCCTTCTATGGCCTCTCGTGCGGTTCTTACAAGCTCATCAATGGCGTCAACCGTGGACCTCGCCGTTCTGAAACCGTATTGTCGCTGGGCTAGTCCTCCTGCTTCCACAATGGCCGCATCCAGTCTGTCACATAAGATTCGCTCCAGAACCTTTCCTGCCGTGTCTAGCATGCAAAGTGGGCGGTACCCGGAGGGATCCTCTGGTGGTTTGTTAGCCTTTGGAACTAGAACTCACCGTTGTTTCTTCCACCGGTCCGGGAAAACTCCCTCGTTCAGACATGCTTTGTACAACTTCATTAATGTATCTGGGTGTAATTTAGCCGCGGTTTTAAAAGCTCGGTTGGGTATGCCATCTGGACCAGGTGCTTTTTTGTCCCCAAATCTTTCGGTTGCACGTAATATTTCATCCTTCGTAAGGTCCGGGACGTTGAAGTTCTGGTGCTCTGTAGCCAACTGGTTCTCATAATTCTCTTGTCTAGGGAAGAGTTCCTTCACTATCTCTCTCAGCAACGTTGGGCATCTTGGAGCTGGTTTCCTATAGCATGGGAGTTTTTTCCTTACGAGCCTGTACGCCGTTCCCCATGGCTCTTCTTCCGCTTGGTTAATTAGATCCAAAAAACTTTTGTTTTTGCTCTCTTTGATGGCGTGTTTCAGCTCTTTTTTTGCGGCCTTGTACTGCTGGTGTAGCTGTTGGTGTTCTGCGTCATCTCTCGAGCGCTGGTACTTTCTCCGACTTCGGTGGCACTCCTTTCGCAGTTTTGCAATGTGGTCGTTCCACCAATAAACAGGTTTTTGGTGGCCCCCATAGGTCCTCCTGCTCATTGAAGCGTCACACGCCCCCTCTAGTTGTCTCGCGAACTGGTCAGCCATTTCGGCGGCCGAGCCGTTTATGGACAGATTATCCAGCATGACTGCAAATGCGTCTGTGTCAAAAGTTTCGGCTTTCCACCCATTGAACATCGGGCCTGTCAATCGTCTTTTGGATGTGTTCCTTGCACTTTGTAGTTCACAGATGATCGCCTGATGGTCGCTGTGAGTGTATGCATGGCTAACTACCCAGTTAGCTCTTCTGGCCAGTACACTGCTGAGGAAGGTTAGGTCAATTACGGAGCCAAAGCCCCTTTTGGTGAAGGTGTGCTGTGTCCCTACGTTCATTAGGGTTAAGTCCAGTGTTGCCATTGCATCCGCTAGGATGCGTCCTCTCTGTGTGGTTCGGGTACAGCCCCAGTCAGTTGCCCACGCATTAAAGTCCCCAGCAACCACTATCCGGTTCTTACCGCTCGCGTCCAGGACTAAATTATTTATAGCCAGCTCAAACTCTTCCAGATTTAGGCTGGGCGGCATGTAACAGCTATAAAAGATGATACCTCCAATAGTTGCTCTGGCGTAGTAGTCGCCGCTCATCCTATCACAGATTTGTTGAGGTTGGAGGCCGCACACCCAAATCGCCGCCTTACCGGTGTTATCTTTTTCCCACACTTCATGCGGTTTGCTCCTGTATACTTCGCTCAGCACTGCCACGTCAATTTTGAGTTCCCGAACCGTCTGTTCCAGGAGATCCTGTGCTGCTTCACAATGATTCAGGTTTAGTTGTAGTACCTTCATATCTTACGATAGAGGTCCTTCATCGCCGTCTGGTAGGCTGGACACGCTCTGCTGCCCGTGGGGTGCTCCACGTCTTCCAGTTTCCCCGCTTTACAGTATGCGCATGACGCCTTGCCTTTGCACTCTCTAGCATTGTGCCCCATTTCGGAACATTTAAAGCACCTATTGTGCCAGTCCTCTGTGCTATTACACCTTACTGCTATATGACCAAATGCCAAGCATTTATAGCAGCGTGTGGGGGATACCTTCTCACGTACTCGGCAAGACGACCATCCAACTTTTACCCTGCAAACGTTTAACAATGTCGCAGCCATTTGCGCTGGTAGGCTCAACGTTGCCGTCTGTGTTCCACCGTAGGCCTTCCGAAGTGAGCGAATTGAAGTGGGTGGGAGTTCCTTCAAGGCCTGAATCTGATTACATAGGGCTTCATGAAGCTCATCTCGTCCAGATCTCTGACCTCAACCGTTACCTCATGTGTGAGCATCCGCACCTCCGCACTGTCACCTAGGATTTTGCCCATAATTTCTCGGTATTGTGCTGTATTGGGGTCTGCAGGTTTTCCCAGTTCAATGAGTAGGTCCCCCTTGGCCGTTTTCCTTATCCCCTGGACCGTGTTCCCGATATCCCTCAGCTGTGGTTCGTTTCTGACCTTCTTCAAAATGTCAGCGTAGCTTGCGGCCCCAGTGCTATGTACCACTATGGCGTCTGGCTTCGCCGGTTTTTTCCTCAGTTTCGCGCGGACGTGGGTGAGTGCGCGGGCTTCCTTCCATCCTGGTTCAACCTTTTCCTTTTTTCCCTCTTTTTCCCTCCCTTCTACAGCGCTTTTGAGCATCCCTACCTTTGAAGGGGCCTGTCTGCGTCTCTTCGGATTGGAGAAGCCTGATGGGCTTGAACTTTCGCTTTCGCCACCATCTCTGCGCCGCTTCGGAGTCTCCGCTGTAAGTTCTACTAGTTCTACCGGCCGGGTTCTATTTATATCATGCCGAGATGCTGTGGTTTGGATCGATTTCTCTTCCTTGCGTATCTTGGGTGCCAGTTCTGTCCGGCTCCGCGCGGTCTTCAACGCCTCTGCTTCTAAAGCCGCCTCCAGCCATGCGTCTTTGATCTGGGCAGCCTTTCTTCTAATTTCGGCATGTATGTTATGCTTGTCCTGCATAAAGTCGATGAGGGCATCGATGTGCCACTGTAGCTCCATGAATTTGCCTTTGATGATTACATTCTCCGGCGGTCTAATCTGCATCTTGCTATCCGTGGTCTCCGCCTTTTTCAGCACTTTTGCAGTCTCTACGGCTCCCTGGTCTCCCGGTGTGTTCCTCTTTTCCACCAAGAGGGGTTTGGGACTCCTTCCCAGGGGAGGGGATCTCTGGACCGTGTTGCTCCGCCCAAAAGGGTTCACGGTATCATCTCCTATTATCTCCCTAGCATTTTCGTCGTTGTTTTCCTTGTTTTTTCCTTTTTTGTCCATGTTATATGTAAGTATATCCAGCGCATCGTGTGCAGGGGGGCGGGCCGTATTAGTCGAGAACGGGTATACCCTCGGAGAGTTTCTCCTACCCCAGTTCCTTGAGGCCCAACCTACGCTTAAGCGGTCCCGGATTTCTGTCTGTCAGTCTGTCTGTCAGTCTGTCTGTCAGTCTGTCTGTCAGTCTGTCTGTCAGTCTGTCTGTCAGTCTGTCTGTCAGTCTGTCTGTCAGTCTGTCTGTCAGTCTGTCTGTCAGTCTGTCTGTCAGTCTGTCTGTCAGTCTGTCTGTCAGTCTGTCTGTCAGTCTGTCTGTCAGTCTGTCTGTCAGTCTGTCTGTCAGTCTGTCTGTCAGTCTGTCTGTCAGTCTGTCTGTCAGTCTGTCTGTCAGTCTGTCTGTCAGTCTGTCTGTCAGTCTGTCTGTCAGTCTGTCTGTCAGTCTGTCTGTCAGTCTGTCTGTCAGTCTGTCAGTCTGTCTGTCAGTCTGTCTGTCAGTCTGTCTGTCAGTCTGTCTGTCAGTCTGTCTGTCAGTCTGTCTGTCAGTCTGTCTGTCAGTCTGTCTGTCAGTCTGTCTGTCAGTCTGTCTGTCAGTCTGTCTGTCAGTCTGTCTGTCAGTCTGTCTGTCAGTCTGTCTGTCAGTCTGTCTGTCAGTCTGTCTGTCAGTCTGTCTGTCAGTCTGTCTGTCAGTCTGTCTGTCAGTCTGTCTGTCAGTCTGTCTGTCAGTCTGTCTGTCAGTCTGTCTGTCAGTCTGTCTGTCAGTCTGTCTGTCAGTCTGTCTGTCAGTCTGTCTGTCAGTCTGTCTGTCAGTCTGTCTGTCAGTCTGTCTGTCAGTCTGTCTGTCAGTCTGTCTGTCAGTCTGTCTGTCAGTCTGTCTGTCAGTCTGTCTGTCAGTCTGTCTGTCAGTCTGTCTGTCAGTCTGTCTGTCAGTCTGTCTGTCAGTCTGTCTGTCAGTCTGTCTGTCAGTCTGTCTGTCAGTCTGTCTGTCAGTCTGTCTGTCAGTCTGTCTGTCAGTCTGTCTGTCAGTCTGTCTGTCAGTCTGTCTGTCAGTCTGTCTGTCAGTCTGTCTGTCAGTCTGTCTGTCAGTCTGTCTGTCAGTCTGTCTGTCAGTCTGTCTGTCAGTCTGTCTGTCAGTCTGTCTGTCAGTCTGTCTGTCAGTCTCTGTCAGTCTGTCTGTCAGTCTGTCTGTCAGTCTGTCTGTCAGTCTGTCTGTCAGTCTGTCTGTCAGTCTGTCTGTCAGTCTGTCTGTCAGTCTGTCTGTCAGTCTGTCTGTCAGTCTGTCTGTCAGTCTGTCTGTCAGTCTGTCTGTCAGTCTGCTGTCAGTCTGTCTGTCAGTCTGTCTGTCAGTCTGTCTGTCAGTCTGTCTGTCAGTCTGTCTGTCAGTCTGTCTGTCAGTCTGTCTGTCAGTCTGTCTGTCAGTCTGTCTGTCAGTCTGTCTGTCAGTCTGTCTGTCAGTCTGTCTGTCAGTCTGTCTGTCAGTCTGTCTGTCAGTCTGTCTGTCAGTCTGTCTGTCAGTCTGTCTGTCAGTCTGTCTGTCAGTCTGTCTGTCAGTCTGTCTGTCAGTCTGTCTGTCAGTCTGTCTGTCAGTCTGTCTGTCAGTCTGTCTGTCAGTCTGTCTGTCATCTGTCTGTCAGTCTGTCTGTCTGTCAGTCTGTCTGTCAGTCTGTCTGTCAGTCTGTCTGTCAGTCAGTCTGTCTGTCTGTCAGTCTGTCTGTCAGTCTGTCTGTCAGTCTGTCTGTCAGTCTGTCTTCAGTCTGTCTGTCAGTCTGTCTGTCAGTCTGTCTGTCAGTCTGTCTGTCAGTCTGTCTGTCAGTCTGTCTGTCAGTCTGTCTGTCAGTCTGTCCTGTCAGTCTGTCTGTCAGTCTGTCTGTCAGTCTGTCTGTCAGTCTGTCTGTCTGTCAGTCTGTCTTCAGTCTGTCTGTCAGTCTGTCTGTCTGTCTGTCAGTCTGTCTGTCATTCTGTCTGTCAGTCTGTCTGTCAGTCTGTCTGTCAGTCTGTCTGTCAGTCTGTCTGTCAGTCTGTCTGTCAGTCTGTCTGTCAGTCTGTCTGTCAGTCTGTCAGTCTGTCTGTCAGTCTGTCTGTCAGTCTGTCTGTCAGTCTGTCTGTCAGTCTGTCTGTCAGTCTGTCTGTCAGTCTGTCTGTCAGTCTGTCTGTCAGTCTGTCTGTCAGTCTGTCTGTCAGTCTGTCAGTCTGTCTGTCAGTCTGTCTGTCAGTCTGTCTGTCAGTCTGTCTGTCAGTCTGTCTGTCAGTCTGTCGTCAGTCTGTCTGGTCTGTCTGTCGTCTGTCTGTCAGTCTGTCTGTCAGTCTGTCTGTCAGTCTGTCTGTCAGTCTGTCTGTCAGTCTGTCTGTCAGTCTGTCTGTCAGTCTGTCTGTCAGTCTGTCTGTCAGTCTGTCTGTCAGTCTGTCTGTCAGTCTGTCTGTCAGTCTGTCTGTCAGTCTGTCTGTCAGTCTGTCTGTCAGTCTGTCTGTCAGTCTGTCTGTCAGTCTGTCTGTCAGTCTGTCTGTCAGTCTGTCTGTCAGTCTGTCAGTCAGTCTGTCAGTCTGTCTGTCAGTCTGTCTGTCAGTCTGTCCTGTCAGTCTGTCTGTCAGTCTGTCTGTCAGTCTGTCTGTCAGTCTGCCTGTCAGTCTGTCTGTCAGTCTGTCTGTCAGTCTGTCTGTCAGTCTGTCTGTCAGTCTGTCTGTCAGTCTGTCTGTCAGTCTGTCTGTCAGTCTGTCTGTCAGTCTGTCTGTCAGTCTGTCTGTCAGTCTGTCAGTCTGTCTGTCAGTCTGTCTGTCTGTCAGTCTGTCTGTCAGTCTGTCTGTCAGTCTGTCTGTCAGTCTGTCTGTCAGTCTGTCTGTCAGTCCTGTCTGTCAGTCTGTCTGTCAGTCTGTCTGTCGTGTGTCAGTCTGTCTGTCAGTCTGTCTGTCAGTCTGTCTGTCAGTCTGTCTGTCAGTCTGTCTGTCAGTCTGTCTGTCAGTCTGTTCTGTCAGTCTGTCTGTCAGTCTGTCTGTCAGTCTGTCTGTCAGTCTGTCTGTCAGTCTGTCTGTCAGTCTGTCTGTCAGTCTGTCTGTCAGTCTGTCTGTCAGTCTGTCTGTCAGTCTGTCTGTCAGTCTGTCTGTTCAGTCTGTCTGTCAGTCTGTCTGTCAGTCTGTCTGTCAGTCTGTCTGTCAGTCTGTCTGTCAGTCTGTCTGTCAGTCTGTCTGTCAGTCTGTCTGTCAGTCTGTCTGTCAGTCTGTCTGTCAGTCTGTCTGTCAGTCTGTCTGTCAGTCTGTCTGTCAGCTGTCTGTCTGTCAGTCTGTCTGTCAGTCTGTCTGTCAGTCTGTCTGTCAGTCTGTCTGTAAGTCTGTCTGTCAGTCTGTCAGTCTGTCTGTCAGTCTGTCAGTCTGTCAGTCTGTCAGTCTGTCAGTCTGTCTGTCAGTCTGTCTGTCAGTCTGTCTGTCAGTCTGTCTGTCAGTCTGTCAGTCTGTCTGTCAGTCTGTCTGTCAGTCTGTCTGTCAGTCTGTCTGTCAGTCTGTCTGTCAGTCTGTCTGTCAGTCTGTCTGTCAGTCTGTCTGTCAGTCTGTCAGTCTGTCTGTCAGTCTGTCTGTCAGTCTGTCTGTCAGTCTGTCTGTCAGTCTGTCTGTCAGTCTGTCTGTCAGTCTGTCTGTCAGTCTGTCTGTCAGTCTGTCTGTCAGTCTGTCTGTCAGTCTGTCTGTCAGTCTGTCTGTCAGTCTGTCTGTCAGTCTGTCTGTCAGTCTGTCTGTCAGTCTGTCTGTCAGTCTGTCTGTCAGTCTGTCTGTCAGTCTGTCTGTCAGTCTGTCTGTCAGTCTGTCTGTCAGTCTGTCTGTCAGTCTGTCTGTCAGTCTGTCTGTCAGTCTGTCTGTCAGTCTGTCTGTCAGTCTGTCTGTCAGTCTGTCTGTCAGTCTGTCTGTCAGTCTGTCTGTCAGTCTGTCTGTCAGTCTGTCTGTCAGTCTGTCTGTCAGTCTGTCTGTCAGTCTGTCTGTCAGTCTGTCTGTCAGTCTGTCTGTCAGTCTGTCTGTCAGTCTGTCTGTCAGTCTGTCTGTCAGTCTGTCTGTCAGTCTGTCTGTCAGTCTGTCTGTCAGTCTGTCTGTCAGTCTGTCTGTCAGTCTGTCTGTCAGTCTGTCTGTCAGTCTGTCTGTCAGTCTGTCTGTCAGTCTGTCTGTCAGTCTGTCTGTCAGTCTGTCTGTCAGTCTGTCTGTCAGTCTGTCTGTCAGTCTGTCTGTCAGTCTGTCTGTCAGTCTGTCTGTCAGTCTGTCTGTCAGTCTGTCTGTCAGTCTGTCTGTCAGTCTGTCTGTCAGTCTGTCTGTCAGTCTGTCTGTCAGTCTGTCTGTCAGTCTGTCTGTCAGTCTGTCTGTCAGTCTGTCTGTCAGTCTGTCTGTCAGTCTGTCTGTCAGTCTGTCTGTCAGTCTGTCTGTCAGTCTGTCTGTCAGTCTGTCTGTCAGTCTGTCTGTCAGTCTGTCTGTCAGTCTGTCTGTCAGTCTGTCTGTCAGTCTGTCTGTCAGTCTGTCTGTCAGTCTGTCTGTCAGTTCTGTCAGTCTGTCTGTCAGTCTGTCTGTCAGTCTGTCTGTCAGTCTGTCTGTCAGTCTGTCTGTCAGTCTGTCTGTCAGTCTGTCTGTCAGTCTGTCTGTCAGTCTGTCTGTCAGTCTGTCTGTCAGTCTGTCTGTCAGTCTGTCTGTCAGTCTGTCTGTCAGTCTGTCTGTCAGTCTGTCTGTCAGTCTGTCTGTCAGTCTGTCTGTCAGTCTGTCTGTCAGTCTGTCTGTCAGTCTGTCAGTCTGTCTGTCAGTCTGTCTGTCAGTCTGTCTGTCAGTCGTCTGTCAGTCTGTCTGTCAGTCTGTCTGTCAGTCTGTCTGTCAGTCTGTCTGTCAGTCTGTCTGTCAGTCTGTCTGTCAGTCTGTCTGTCAGTCTGTCTGTCAGTCTGTCTGTCAGTCTGTCTGTCAGTCTGTCTGTCAGTCTGTCTGTCAGTCTGTCTGTCAGTCAGTCTGTCTGTCAGTCTGTCTGTCAGTCTGTCTGTCAGTCTGTCTGTCAGTCTGTCTGTCAGTCTGTCTGTCAGTCTGTCTGTCAGTCTGTCTGTCAGTCTGTCTGTCAGTCTGTCTGTCAGTCTGTCTGTCAGTCTGTCTGTCAGTCTGTCTGTCAGTCTGTCTGTCAGTCTGTCTGTCAGTCTGTCTGTCAGTCTGTCTGTCAGTCTGTCTGTCAGTCTGTCTGTCAGTCTGTCTGTCAGTCTGTCTGTCAGTCTGTCTGTCAGTCTGTCTGTCAGTCTGTCTGTCAGTCTGTCTGTCAGTCTGTCTGTCAGTCTGTCTGTCAGTCTGTCTGTCAGTCTGTCTGTCAGTCTGTCTGTCAGTCTGTCTGTCAGTCTGTCTGTCAGTCTGTCTGTCAGTCTGTCTGTCAGTCTGTCTGTCAGTCTGTCTGTCAGTCTGTCTGTCAGTCTGTCTGTCAGTCTGTCTGTCAGTCTGTCTGTCAGTCTGTCTGTCAGTCTGTCTGTCAGTCTGTCTGTCAGTCTGTCTGTCAGTCTGTCTGTCAGTCTGTCTGTCAGTCTGTCTGTCAGTCTGTCTGTCAGTCTGTCTGTCAGTCTGTCTGTCAGTCTGTCTGTCAGTCTGTCTGTCAGTCTGTCTGTCAGTCTGTCTGTCAGTCTGTCTGTCAGTCTGTCTGTCAGTCTGTCTGTCAGTCTGTCTGTCTGTCAGTCTGTCTGTCAGTCTGTCTGTCAGTCTGTCTGTCAGTCTGTCTGTCAGTCTGTCTGTCAGTCTGTCTGTCAGTCTGTCTGTCAGTCTGTCTGTCAGTCTGTCTGTCAGTCTGTCTGTCAGTCTGTCTGTCAGTCTGTCTGTCAGTCTGTCTGTCAGTCTGTCTGTCAGTCTGTCTGTCAGTCTGTCTGTCAGTCTGTCTGTCAGTCTGTCTGTCAGTCTGTCTGTCAGTCTGTCTGTCAGTCTGTCTGTCAGTCTGTCTGTCAGTCTGTCTGTCAGTCTGTCTGTCAGTCTGTCTGTCAGTCTGTCTGTCAGTCTGTCTGTCAGTCTGTCTGTCAGTCTGTCTGTCAGTCTGTCTGTCAGTCTGTCTGTCAGTCTGTCTGTCAGTCTGTCTGTCAGTCTGTCTGTCAGTCTGTC
This sequence comes from Chrysopilus asiliformis, assembly GCA_964034945.1. NCBI lineage: Eukaryota > Metazoa > Arthropoda > Insecta > Diptera > Rhagionidae > Chrysopilus > Chrysopilus asiliformis. Next base: position 6,976 of record CAXIUK010000006.1, on the reverse strand, counting down.
TGTCAGTCTGTCTGTCAGTCTGTCTGTCAGTCTGTCTGTCAGTCTGTCTGTCAGTCTGTCTGTCAGTCTGTCTGTCAGTCTGTCTGTCAGTCTGTCTGTCAGTCTGTCTGTCAGTCTGTCTGTCAGTCTGTCTGTCAGTCTGTCTGTCAGTCTGTCTGTCAGTCTGTCTGTCAGTCTGTCTGTCAGTCTGTCTGTCAGTCTGTCTGTCAGTCTGTCTGTCAGTCTGTCTGTCAGTCTGTCTGTCAGTCTGTCTGTCAGTCTGTCTGTCAGTCTGTCAGTCTGTCTTCAGTCTGTCTGTCAGTCTGTCTGTCAGTCTGTCTGTCAGTCTGTCTGTCAGTCTGTCTGTCAGTCTGTCTGTCAGTCTGTCTGTCAGTCTGTCTGTCAGTCTGTCTGTCAGTCTGTCTGTCAGTCTGTCTGTCAGTCTGTCTGTCAGTCTGTCTGTCAGTCTGTCTGTCAGTCTGTCTGTCAGTCTGTCTGTCAGTCTGTCTGTCAGTCTGTCTGTCAGTCTGTCTGTCAGTCTGTCTGTCAGTCTGTCTGTCAGTCTGTCTGTCAGTCTGTCTGTCAGTCTGTCTGTCAGTCTGTCTGTCAGTCTGTCTGTCAGTCTGTCTGTCAGTCTGTCTGTCAGTCTGTCTGTCAGTCTGTCTGTCAGTCTGTCTGTCAGTCTGTCTGTCAGTCTGTCTGTCAGTCTGTCTGTCAGTCTGTCTGTCAGTCTGTCTGTCAGTCTGTCTGTCAGTCTGTCTGTCAGTCTGTCTGTCAGTCTGTCTGTCAGTCTGTCTGTCAGTCTGTCTGTCAGTCTGTCTGTCAGTCTGTCTGTCAGTCTGTCTGTCAGTCTGTCTGTCAGTCTGTCTGTCAGTCTGTCTGTCAGTCTGTCTGTCAGTCTGTCTGTCAGTCTGTCTGTCAGTCTGTCTGTCAGTCTGTCTGTCAGTCTGTCTGTCAGTCTGTCTGTCAGTCTGTCTGTCAGTCTGTCTGTCAGTCTGTCTGTCAGTCTGTCTGTCAGTCTGTCTGTCAGTCTGTCTGTCAGTCTGTCTGTCAGTCTGTCTGTCAGTCTGTCTGTCAGTCTGTCTGTCAGTCTGTCTGTCAGTCTGTCTGTCAGTCTGTCTGTCAGTCTGTCTGTCAGTCTGTCTGTCAGTCTGTCTGTCAGTCTGTCTGTCAGTCTGTCTGTCAGTCTGTCTGTCAGTCTGTCTGTCAGTCTGTCTGTCAGTCTGTCTGTCAGTCTGTCTGTCAGTCTGTCTGTCAGTCTGTCTGTCAGTCTGTCTGTCAGTCTGTCTGTCAGTCTGTCTGTCAGTCTGTCTGTCAGTCTGTCTGTCAGTCTGTCTGTCAGTCTGTCTGTCAGTCTGTCTGTCAGTCTGTCTGTCAGTCTGTCTGTCAGTCTGTCTGTCAGTCTGTCTGTCAGTCTGTCTGTCAGTCTGTCTGTCAGTCTGTCTGTCAGTCTGTCTGTCAGTCTGTCTGTCAGTCTGTCTGTCAGTCTGTCTGTCAGTCTGTCTGTCAGTCTGTCTGTCAGTCTGTCTGTCAGTCTGTCTGTCAGTCTGTCTGTCAGTCTGTCTGTCAGTCTGTCTGTCAGTCTGTCTGTCAGTCTGTCTGTCAGTCTGTCTGTCAGTCTGTCTGTCAGTCTGTCTGTCAGTCTGTCTGTCAGTCTGTCTGTCAGTCTGTCTGTCAGTCTGTCTGTCAGTCTGTCTGTCAGTCTGTCTGTCAGTCTGTCTGTCAGTCTGTCTGTCAGTCTGTCTGTCAGTCTGTCTGTCAGTCTGTCTGTCAGTCTGTCTGTCAGTCTGTCTGTCAGTCTGTCTGTCAGTCTGTCTGTCAGTCTGTCTGTCAGTCTGTCTGTCAGTCTGTCTGTCAGTCTGTCTGTCAGTCTGTCTGTCAGTCTGTCTGTCAGTCTGTCTGTCAGTCTGTCTGTCAGTCTGTCTGTCAGTCTGTCTGTCAGTCTGTCTGTCAGTCTGTCTGTCAGTCTGTCTGTCAGTCTGTCTGTCAGTCTGTCTGTCAGTCTGTCTGTCAGTCTGTCTGTCAGTCTGTCTGTCAGTCTGTCTGTCAGTCTGTCTGTCAGTCTGTCTGTCAGTCTGTCTGTCAGTCTGTCTGTCAGTCTGTCTGTCAGTCTGTCTGTCAGTCTGTCTGTCAGTCTGTCTGTCAGTCTGTCTGTCAGTCTGTCTGTCAGTCTGTCTGTCAGTCTGTCTGTCAGTCTGTCTGTCAGTCTGTCTGTCAGTCTGTCTGTCAGTCTGTCTGTCAGTCTGTCTGTCAGTCTGTCTGTCAGTCTGTCTGTCAGTCTGTCTGTCAGTCTGTCTGTCAGTCTGTCTGTCAGTCTGTCTGTCAGTCTGTCTGTCAGTCTGTCTGTCAGTCTGTCTGTCAGTCTGTCTGTCAGTCTGTCTGTCAGTCTGTCTGTCAGTCTGTCTGTCAGTCTGTCTGTCAGTCTGTCTGTCAGTCTGTCTGTCAGTCTGTCTGTCAGTCTGTCTGTCAGTCTGTCTGTCAGTCTGTCTGTCAGTCTGTCTGTCAGTCTGTCTGTCAGTCTGTCTGTCAGTCTGTCTGTCAGTCTGTCTGTCAGTCTGTCTGTCAGTCTGTCTGTCAGTCTGTCTGTCAGTCTGTCTGTCAGTCTGTCTGTCAGTCTGTCTGTCAGTCTGTCTGTCAGTCTGTCTGTCAGTCTGTCTGTCAGTCTGTCTGTCAGTCTGTCTGTCAGTCTGTCTGTCAGTCTGTCTGTCAGTCTGTCTGTCAGTCTGTCTGTCAGTCTGTCTGTCAGTCTGTCTGTCAGTCTGTCTGTCAGTCTGTCTGTCAGTCTGTCTGTCAGTCTGTCTGTCAGTCTGTCTGTCAGTCTGTCTGTCAGTCTGTCTGTCAGTCTGTCTGTCAGTCTGTCTGTCAGTCTGTCTGTCAGTCTGTCTGTCAGTCTGTCTGTCAGTCTGTCTGTCAGTCTGTCTGTCAGTCTGTCTGTCAGTCTGTCTGTCAGTCTGTCTGTCAGTCTGTCTGTCAGTCTGTCTGTCAGTCTGTCTGTCAGTCTGTCTGTCAGTCTGTCTGTCAGTCTGTCTGTCAGTCTGTCTGTCAGTCTGTCTGTCAGTCTGTCTGTCAGTCTGTCTGTCAGTCTGTCTGTCAGTCTGTCTGTCAGTCTGTCTGTCAGTCTGTCTGTCAGTCTGTCTGTCAGTCTGTCTGTCAGTCTGTCTGTCAGTCTGTCTGTCAGTCTGTCTGTCAGTCTGTCTGTCAGTCTGTCTGTCAGTCTGTCTGTCAGTCTGTCTGTCAGTCTGTCTGTCAGTCTGTCTGTCAGTCTGTCTGTCAGTCTGTCTGTCAGTCTGTCTGTCAGTCTGTCTGTCAGTCTGTCTGTCAGTCTGTCTGTCAGTCTGTCTGTCAGTCTGTCTGTCAGTCTGTCTGTCAGTCTGTCTGTCAGTCTGTCTGTCAGTCTGTCTGTCAGTCTGTCTGTCAGTCTGTCTGTCAGTCTGTCTGTCAGTCTGTCTGTCAGTCTGTCTGTCAGTCTGTCTGTCAGTCTGTCTGTCAGTCTGTCTGTCAGTCTGTCTGTCAGTCTGTCTGTCAGTCTGTCTGTCAGTCTGTCTGTCAGTCTGTCTGTCAGTCTGTCTGTCAGTCTGTCTGTCAGTCTGTCTGTCAGTCTGTCTGTCAGTCTGTCTGTCAGTCTGTCTGTCAGTCTGTCTGTCAGTCTGTCTGTCAGTCTGTCTGTCAGTCTGTCTGTCAGTCTGTCTGTCAGTCTGTCTGTCAGTCTGTCTGTCAGTCTGTCTGTCAGTCTGTCTGTCAGTCTGTCTGTCAGTCTGTCTGTCAGTCTGTCTGTCAGTCTGTCTGTCAGTCTGTCTGTCAGTCTGTCTGTCAGTCTGTCTGTCAGTCTGTCTGTCAGTCTGTCTGTCAGTCTGTCTGTCAGTCTGTCTGTCAGTCTGTCTGTCAGTCTGTCTGTCAGTCTGTCTGTCAGTCTGTCTGTCAGTCTGTCTGTCAGTCTGTCTGTCAGTCTGTCTGTCAGTCTGTCTGTCAGTCTGTCTGTCAGTCTGTCTGTCAGTCTGTCTGTCAGTCTGTCTGTCAGTCTGTCTGTCAGTCTGTCTGTCAGTCTGTCTGTCAGTCTGTCTGTCAGTCTGTCTGTCAGTCTGTCTGTCAGTCTGTCTGTCAGTCTGTCTGTCAGTCTGTCTGTCAGTCTGTCTGTCAGTCTGTCTGTCAGTCTGTCTGTCAGTCTGTCTGTCAGTCTGTCTGTCAGTCTGTCTGTCAGTCTGTCTGTCAGTCTGTCTGTCAGTCTGTCTGTCAGTCTGTCTGTCAGTCTGTCTGTCAGTCTGTCTGTCAGTCTGTCTGTCAGTCTGTCTGTCAGTCTGTCTGTCAGTCTGTCTGTCAGTCTGTCTGTCAGTCTGTCTGTCAGTCTGTCTGTCAGTCTGTCTGTCAGTCTGTCTGTCAGTCTGTCTGTCAGTCTGTCTGTCAGTCTGTCTGTCAGTCTGTCTGTCAGTCTGTCTGTCAGTCTGTCTGTCAGTCTGTCTGTCAGTCTGTCTGTCAGTCTGTCTGTCAGTCTGTCTGTCAGTCTGTCTGTCAGTCTGTCTGTCAGTCTGTCTGTCAGTCTGTCTGTCAGTCTGTCTGTCAGTCTGTCTGTCAGTCTGTCTGTCAGTCTGTCTGTCAGTCTGTCTGTCAGTCTGTCTGTCAGTCTGTCTGTCAGTCTGTCTGTCAGTCTGTCTGTCAGTCTGTCTGTCAGTCTGTCTGTCAGTCTGTCTGTCAGTCTGTCTGTCAGTCTGTCTGTCAGTCTGTCTGTCAGTCTGTCTGTCAGTCTGTCTGTCAGTCTGTCTGTCAGTCTGTCTGTCAGTCTGTCTGTCAGTCTGTCTGTCAGTCTGTCTGTCAGTCTGTCTGTCAGTCTGTCTGTCAGTCTGTCTGTCAGTCTGTCTGTCAGTCTGTCTGTCAGTCTGTCTGTCAGTCTGTCTGTCAGTCTGTCTGTCAGTCTGTCTGTCAGTCTGTCTGTCAGTCTGTCTGTCAGTCTGTCTGTCAGTCTGTCTGTCAGTCTGTCTGTCAGTCTGTCTGTCAGTCTGTCTGTCAGTCTGTCTGTCAGTCTGTCTGTCAGTCTGTCTGTCAGTCTGTCTGTCAGTCTGTCTGTCAGTCTGTCTGTCAGTCTGTCTGTCAGTCTGTCTGTCAGTCTGTCTGTCAGTCTGTCTGTCAGTCTGTCTGTCAGTCTGTCTGTCAGTCTGTCTGTCAGTCTGTCTGTCAGTCTGTCTGTCAGTCTGTCTGTCAGTCTGTCTGTCAGTCTGTCTGTCAGTCTGTCTGTCAGTCTGTCTGTCAGTCTGTCTGTCAGTCTGTCTGTCAGTCTGTCTGTCAGTCTGTCTGTCAGTCTGTCTGTCAGTCTGTCTGTCAGTCTGTCTGTCAGTCTGTCTGTCAGTCTGTCTGTCAGTCTGTCTGTCAGTCTGTCTGTCAGTCTGTCTGTCAGTCTGTCTGTCAGTCTGTCTGTCAGTCTGTCTGTCAGTCTGTCTGTCAGTCTGTCTGTCAGTCTGTCTGTCAGTCTGTCTGTCAGTCTGTCTGTCAGTCTGTCTGTCAGTCTGTCTGTCAGTCTGTCTGTCAGTCTGTCTGTCAGTCTGTCTGTCAGTCTGTCTGTCAGTCTGTCTGTCAGTCTGTCTGTCAGTCTGTCTGTCAGTCTGTCTGTCAGTCTGTCTGTCAGTCTGTCTGTCAGTCTGTCTGTCAGTCTGTCTGTCAGTCTGTCTGTCAGTCTGTCTGTCAGTCTGTCTGTCAGTCTGTCTGTCAGTCTGTCTGTCAGTCTGTCTGTCAGTCTGTCTGTCAGTCTGTCTGTCAGTCTGTCTGTCAGTCTGTCTGTCAGTCTGTCTGTCAGTCTGTCTGTCAGTCTGTCTGTCAGTCTGTCTGTCAGTCTGTCTGTCAGTCTGTCTGTCAGTCTGTCTGTCAGTCTGTCTGTCAGTCTGTCTGTCAGTCTGTCTGTCAGTCTGTCTGTCAGTCTGTCTGTCAGTCTGTCTGTCAGTCTGTCTGTCAGTCTGTCTGTCAGTCTGTCTGTCAGTCTGTCTGTCAGTCTGTCTGTCAGTCTGTCTGTCAGTCTGTCTGTCAGTCTGTCTGTCAGTCTGTCTGTCAGTCTGTCTGTCAGTCTGTCTGTCAGTCTGTCTGTCAGTCTGTCTGTCAGTCTGTCTGTCAGTCTGTCTGTCAGTCTGTCTGTCAGTCTGTCTGTCAGTCTGTCTGTCAGTCTGTCTGTCAGTCTGTCTGTCAGTCTGTCTGTCAGTCTGTCTGTCAGTCTGTCTGTCAGTCTGTCTGTCAGTCTGTCTGTCAGTCTGTCTGTCAGTCTGTCTGTCAGTCTGTCTGTCAGTCTGTCTGTCAGTCTGTCTGTCAGTCTGTCTGTCAGTCTGTCTGTCAGTCTGTCTGTCAGTCTGTCTGTCAGTCTGTCTGTCAGTCTGTCTGTCAGTCTGTCTGTCAGTCTGTCTGTCAGTCTGTCTGTCAGTCTGTCTGTCAGTCTGTCTGTCAGTCTGTCTGTCAGTCTGTCTGTCAGTCTGTCTGTCAGTCTGTCTGTCAGTCTGTCTGTCAGTCTGTCTGTCAGTCTGTCTGTCAGTCTGTCTGTCAGTCTGTCTGTCAGTCTGTCTGTCAGTCTGTCTGTCAGTCTGTCTGTCAGTCTGTCTGTCAGTCTGTCTGTCAGTCTGTCTGTCAGTCTGTCTGTCAGTCTGTCTGTCAGTCTGTCTGTCAGTCTGTCTGTCAGTCTGTCTGTCAGTCTGTCTGTCAGTCTGTCTGTCAGTCTGTCTGTCAGTCTGTCTGTCAGTCTGTCTGTCAGTCTGTCTGTCAGTCTGTCTGTCAGTCTGTCTGTCAGTCTGTCTGTCAGTCTGTCTGTCAGTCTGTCTGTCAGTCTGTCTGTCAGTCTGTCTGTCAGTCTGTCTGTCAGTCTGTCTGTCAGTCTGTCTGTCAGTCTGTCTGTCAGTCTGTCTGTCAGTCTGTCTGTCAGTCTGTCTGTCAGTCTGTCTGTCAGTCTGTCTGTCAGTCTGTCTGTCAGTCTGTCTGTCAGTCTGTCTGTCAGTCTGTCTGTCAGTCTGTCTGTCAGTCTGTCTGTCAGTCT
>CAXIUK010000005.1:0-23264 GCA_964034945.1 Chrysopilus asiliformis | reverse complement strand
AAATTTGCAGCATTTTTTTTTGGTTTTTTGGCTTGTGCCGGAGAACCAAAAATCCCACAGACTTCTTATTTATTGTAGCATGTAGGTCTGACGCAGACCTTTCCAACAAGTATAGATACAATGTTCTCCGATGTGTATTAACGAAGTTATGGCTAAATTACCAGACGTAGATGCAAAAAATTAAAAATTTGCAGCATTTTTTCTTGGTTTTTTGGCTTGTGCCGGAGAACCAAAAATCCCACAGACTTCTTATTTATTGTAGCATGTAGGTCTGACACAGACCTTTCCAACAAGTATAGATACAATGTTCTCCGATGTGTATTAACGAAGTTATGGCTAAATTACCAGACGTAGATGCAAAAAATTAAAAATTTGCAGCATTTTTTCTTGGTTTTTTGGCTTGTGCCGGAGAACCAAAAATCCCACAGACTTCTTATTTATTGTAGCATGTAGGTCTGACACAGACCTTTCCAACAAGTATAGATACAATGTTTTTCGATGTGTATTAACGAAGTTATGGCTAAATTACCAGACGTAGATGCAAAAAATTAAAAATTTGCAGCATTTTTTCTTGGTTTTTTGGCTTGTGCCGGAGAACCGAAAATCCTACAGACTTCTTATTTATTGTAGCATGTAGGTCTGACGCAGACCTTTCCAACAAGTATAGAAACAATGTTCTCCGATGTGTATTAACGAAGTTATGGCTAAATTACCAGACGTAGATGCAAAAAATTAAAAATTTGCAGCATTTTTTTTTGGTTTTTTGGCTTGTGCCGGAGAACCAAAAATCTCACAGACTTCTTATTTATTGTAGCATGTAGGTCTGACGCAGACCTTTCCAACAAGTATAGATACAATGTTCTCCGATGTGTATTAACGAAGTTATGGCTAAATTACCAGACGTAGATGCAAAAAATTAAAAATTTGCAGCATTTTTTCTTGGTTTTTTGGCTTGTGCCGGAGAACCGAAAATCCTACAGACTTCTTATTTATTGTAGCATGTAGGTCTGACGCAGACCTTTCCAACAAGTATAGATACAATGTTCTCCGATGTGTATTAACGAAGTTATGGCTAAATTACCAGACGTAGATGCAAAAAATTAAAAATTTGCAGCATTTTTTCTTGGTTTTTTGGCTTGTGCCGGAGAACCGAAAATCCTACAGACTTCTTATTTATTGTAGCATGTAGGTCTGACGCAGACCTTTCCAACAAGTATAGATACAATGTTCTCCGATGTGTATTAACGAAGTTATGGCTAAATTACCAGACGTAGATGCAAAAAATTAAAAATTTGCAGCATTTTTTCTTGGTTTTTTGGCTTGTGCCGGAGAACCAAAAATCCCACAGACTTCTTATTTATTGTAGCATGTAGGTCTGACGCAGACCTTTCCAACAAGTATAGATACAATGTTCTCCGATGTGTATTAACGAAGTTATGGCTAAATTACCAGACGTAGATGCAAAAAATTAAAAATTTGCAGCATTTTTTCTTGGTTTTTTGGCTTGTGCCGGAGAACCAAAAATCCCACAGACTTCTTATTTATTGTAGCATGTAGGTCTGACACAGACCTTTCCAACAAGTATAGATACAATGTTCTCCGATGTGTATTAACGAAGTTATGGCTAAATTACCAGACGTAGATGCAAAAAATTAAAAATTTGCAGAATTTTTTCTTGGTTTTTTGGCTTGTGCCGGAGAACCGAAAATCCTACAGACTTCTTATTTATTGTAGCATGTAGGTCTGACGCAGACCTTTCCAACAAGTATAGATACAATGTTCTCCGATGTGTATTAACGAAGTTATGGCTAAATTACCAGACGTAGATGCAAAAAATTAAAAATTTGCAGCATTTTTTCTTGGTTTTTTGGCTTGTGCCGGAGAACCAAAAATCCCACAGACTTCTTATTTATTGTAGCATGTAGGTCTGACACAGACCTTTCCAACAAGTATAGATACAATGTTCTCCGATGTGTATTAACGAAGTTATGGCTAAATTACCAGACGTAGATGCAAAAAATTAAAAATTTGCAGCATTTTTTCTTGGTTTTTTGGCTTGTGCCGGAGAACCAAAAATCCCACAGACTTCTTATTTATTGTAGCATGTAGGTCTGACACAGACCTTTCCAACAAGTATAGATACAATGTTCTCCGATGTGTATTAACGAAGTTATGGCTAAATTACCAGACGTAGATGCAAAAAATTAAAAATTTGCAGCATTTTTTCTTGGTTTTTTGGCTTGTGCCGGAGAACCGAAAATCCTACAGACTTCTTATTTATTGTAGCATGTAGGTCTGACGCAGACCTTTCCAACAAGTATAGAAACAATGTTCTCCGATGTGTATTAACGAAGTTATGGCTAAATTACCAGACGTAGATGCAAAAAATTAAAAATTTGCAGCATTTTTTTTTGGTTTTTTGGCTTGTGCCGGAGAACCAAAAATCCCACAGACTTCTTATTTATTGTAGCATGTAGGTCTGACGCAGACCTTTCCAACAAGTATAGATACAATGTTCTCCGATGTGTATTAACGAAGTTATGGCTAAATTACCAGACGTAGATGCAAAAAATTAAAAATTTGCAGCATTTTTTCTTGGTTTTTTGGCTTGTGCCGGAGAACCAAAAATCCCACAGACTTCTTATTTATTGTAGCATGTAGGTCTGACGCAGACCTTTCCAACAAGTATAGACACAATGTTCTCCGATGTGTATTAACGAAGTTATGGCTAAATTACCAGACGTAGATGCAAAAAATTAAAAATTTGCAGCATTTTTTCTTGGTTTTTTGGCTTGTGCCGGAGAACCAAAAATCCCACAGACTTCTTATTTATTGTAGCATGTAGGTCTGACGCAGACCTTTCCAACAAGTATAGATACAATGTTCTCCGATGTGTATTAACGAAGTTATGGCTAAATTACCAGACGTAGATGCAAAAAATTAAAAATTTGCAGCATTTTTTCTTGGTTTTTTGGCTTGTGCCGGAGAACCAAAAATCCCACAGACTTCTTATTTATTGTAGCATGTAGGTCTGACACAGACCTTTCCAACAAGTATAGATACAATGTTCTATGATGTGTATTAACGAAGTTATGGCTAAATTACCAGACGTAGATGCAAAAAATTAAAAATTTGCAGCATTTTTTCTTGGTTTTTTGGCTTGTGCCGGAGAACCAAAAATCCCACAGACTTCTTATTTATTGTAGCATGTAGGTCTGACGCAGACCTTTCCAACAAGTATAGATACAATGTTCTCCGATGTGTATTAACGAAGTTATGGCTAAATTACCAGACGTAGATGCAAAAAATTAAAAATTTGCAGCATTTTTTCTTGGTTTTTTGGCTTGTGCCGGAGAACCGAAAATCCTACAGACTTCTTATTTATTGTAGCATGTAGGTCTGACGCAGACCTTTCCAACAAGTATAGATACAATGTTCTCCGATGTGTATTAACGAAGTTATGGCTAAATTACCAGACGTAGATGCAAAAAATTAAAAATTTGCAGCATTTTTTCTTGGTTTTTTGGCTTGTGCCGGAGAACCAAAAATCCCACAGACTTCTTATTTATTGTAGCATGTAGGTCTGACACAGACCTTTCCAACAAGTATAGATACAATGTTCTCCGATGTGTATTAACGAAGTTATGGCTAAATTACCAGACGTAGATGCAAAAAATTAAAAATTTGCAGCATTTTTTCTTGGTTTTTTGGCTTGTGCCGGAGAACCGAAAATCCTACAGACTTCTTATTTATTGTAGCATGTAGGTCTGACGCAGACCTTTCCAACAAGTATAGATACAATGTTCTCCGATGTGTATTAACGAAGTTATGGCTAAATTACCAGACGTAGATGCAAAAAATTAAAAATTTGCAGCATTTTTTCTTGGCTTTTTGGCTTGTGCCGGAGAACCAAAAATCCCACAGACTTCTTATTTATTGTAGCATGTAGGTCTGACACAGACCTTTCCAACAAGTATAGATACAATGTTCTCCGATGTGTATTAACGAAGTTATGGCTAAATTACCAGACGTAGATGCAAAAAATTAAAAATTTGCAGCATTTTTTCTTGGTTTTTTGGCTTGTGCCGGAGAACCAAAAATCCCACAGACTTCTTATTTATTGTAGCATGTAGGTCTGACACAGACCTTTCCAACAAGTATAGATACAATGTTCTCCGATGTGTATTAACGAAGTTATGGCTAAATTACCAGACGTAGATGCAAAAAATTAAAAATTTGCAGCATTTTTTCTTGGTTTTTTGGCTTGTGCCGGAGAACCAAAAATCCCACAGACTTCTTATTTATCGTGGCATGTAGGTCTGACGCAGACCTTTCCAACAAGTATAGATACAATGTTCTCCGATGTGTATTAACGAAGTTATGGCTAAATTACCAGACGTAGATGCAAAAAATTAAAAATTTGCAGCATTTTTTCTTGGTTTTTTGGCTTGTGCCGGAGAACCAAAAATCCCACAGACTTCTTATTTATCGTGGCATGTAGGTCTGACGCAGACCTTTCCAACAAGTATAGATACAATGTTCTCCGATGTGTATTAACGAAGTTATGGCTAAATTACCAGACGTAGATGCAAAAAATTAAAAATTTGCAGCATTTTTTCTTGGTTTTTTGGCTTGTGCCGGAGAACCGAAAATCCTACAGACTTCTTATTTATTGTAGCATGTAGGTCTGACGCAGACCTTTCCAACAAGTATAGATACAATGTTCTCCGATGTGTATTAACGAAGTTATGGCTAAATTACCAGACGTAGATGCAAAAAATTAAAAATTTGCAGCATTTTTTCTTGGTTTTTTGGCTTGTGCCGGAGAACCAAAAATCCCACAGACTTCTTATTTATCGTGGCATGTAGGTCTGACGCAGACCTTTCCAACAAGTATAGATACAATGTTCTCCGATGTGTATTAACGAAGTTATGGCTAAATTACCAGACGTAGATGCAAAAAATTAAAAATTTGCAGCATTTTTTCTTGGTTTTTTGGCTTGTGCCGGAGAACCAAAAATCCCACAGACTTCTTATTTATCGTGGCATGTAGGTCTGACGCAGACCTTTCCAACAAGTATAGATACAATGTTCTCCGATGTGTATTAACGAAGTTATGGCTAAATTACCAGACGTAGATGCAAAAAATTAAAAATTTGCAGCATTTTTTCTTGGTTTTTTGGCTTGTGCCGGAGAACCAAAAATCCCACAGACTTCTTATTTATCGTGGCATGTAGGTCTGACGCAGACCTTTCCAACAAGTATAGATACAATCTTCTCCGATGTGTATTAACGAAGTTATGGCTAAATTACCAGACGTAGATGCAAAAAATTAAAAATTTGCAGCATTTTTTCTTGGTTTTTTGGCTTGTGCCGGAGAACCGAAAATCCTACAGACTTCTTATTTATTGTAGCATGTAGGTCTGACGCAGACCTTTCCAACAAATATAGATACAATGTTCTCCGATGTGTATTAACGAAGTTATGGCTAAATTACCAGACGTAGATGCAAAAAATTAAAAATTTGCAGCATTTTTTCTTGGTTTTTTGGCTTGTGCCGGAGAACCGAAAATCCTACAGACTTCTTATTTATTGTAGCATGTAGGTCTGACGCAGACCTTTCCAACAAGTATAGATACAATGTTCTCCGATGTGTATTAACGAAGTTATGGCTAAATTACCAGACGTAGATGCAAAAAATTAAAAATTTGCAGCATTTTTTCTTGGTTTTTTGGCTTGTGCCGGAGAACCAAAAATCCCACAGACTTCTTATTTATTGTAGCATGTAGGTCTGACACAGACCTTTCCAACAAGTATAGATACAATGTTCTCCGATGTGTATTAACGAAGTTATGGCTAAATTACCAGACGTAGATGCAAAAAATTAAAAATTTGCAGCATTTTTTCTTGGTTTTTTGGCTTGTGCCGGAGAACCGAAAATCCTACAGACTTCTTATTTATTGTAGCATGTAGGTCTGACGCAGACCTTTCCAACAAGTATAGAAACAATGTTCTCCGATGTGTATTAACGAAGTTATGGCTAAATTACCAGACGTAGATGCAAAAAATTAAAAATTTGCAGCATTTTTTTTTGGTTTTTTGGCTTGTGCCGGAGAACCAAAAATCCCACAGACTTCTTATTTATTGTAGCATGTAGGTCTGACGCAGACCTTTCCAACAAGTATAGATACAATGTTCTCCGATGTGTATTAACGAAGTTATGGCTAAATTACCAGACGTAGATGCAAAAAATTAAAAATTTGCAGCATTTTTTCTTGGTTTTTTGGCTTGTGCCGGAGAACCAAAAATCCCACAGACTTCTTATTTATTGTAGCATGTAGGTCTGACGCAGACCTTTCCAACAAGTATAGACACAATGTTCTCCGATGTGTATTAACGAAGTTATGGCTAAATTACCAGACGTAGATGCAAAAAATTAAAAATTTGCAGCATTTTTTCTTGGTTTTTTGGCTTGTGCCGGAGAACCAAAAATCCCACAGACTTCTTATTTATTGTAGCATGTAGGTCTGACGCAGACCTTTCCAACAAGTATAGATACAATGTTCTCCGATGTGTATTAACGAAGTTATGGCTAAATTACCAGACGTAGATGCAAAAAATTAAAAATTTGCAGCATTTTTTCTTGGTTTTTTGGCTTGTGCCGGAGAACCAAAAATCCCACAGACTTCTTATTTATTGTAGCATGTAGGTCTGACACAGACCTTTCCAACAAGTATAGATACAATGTTCTATGATGTGTATTAACGAAGTTATGGCTAAATTACCAGACGTAGATGCAAAAAATTAAAAATTTGCAGCATTTTTTCTTGGTTTTTTGGCTTGTGCCGGAGAACCAAAAATCCCACAGACTTCTTATTTATTGTAGCATGTAGGTCTGACACAGACCTTTCCAACAAGTATAGATACAATGTTCTCCGATGTGTATTAACGAAGTTATGGCTAAATTACCAGACGTAGATGCAAAAAATTAAAAATTTGCAGCATTTTTTCTTGGTTTTTTGGCTTGTGCCGGAGAACCGAAAATCCTACAGACTTCTTATTTATTGTAGCATGTAGGTCTGACGCAGACCTTTCCAACAAGTATAGAAACAATATTCTCCGATGTGTATTAACGAAGTTATGGCTAAATTACCAGACGTAGATGCAAAAAATTAAAAATTTGCAGCATTTTTTTTTGGTTTTTTGGCTTGTGCCGGAGAACCAAAAATCCCACAGACTTCTTATTTATTGTAGCATGTAGGTCTGACGCAGACCTTTCCAACAAGTATAGATACAATGTTCTCCGATGTGTATTAACGAAGTTATGGCTAAATTACCAGACGTAGATGCAAAAAATTAAAAATTTGCAGCATTTTTTCTTGGTTTTTTGGCTTGTGCCGGAGAACCAAAAATCCCACAGACTTCTTATTTATTGTAGCATGTAGGTCTGACGCAGACCTTTCCAACAAGTATAGACACAATGTTCTCCGATGTGTATTAACGAAGTTATGGCTAAATTACCAGACGTAGATGCAAAAAATTAAAAATTTGCAGCATTTTTTCTTGGTTTTTTGGCTTGTGCCGGAGAACCAAAAATCCCACAGACTTCTTATTTATTGTAGCATGTAGGTCTGACGCAGACCTTTCCAACAAGTATAGATACAATGTTCTCCGATGTGTATTAACGAAGTTATGGCTAAATTACCAGACGTAGATGCAAAAAATTAAAAATTTGCAGCATTTTTTCTTGGTTTTTTGGCTTGTGCCGGAGAACCGAAAATCCTACAGACTTCTTATTTATTGTAGCATGTAGGTCTGACGCAGACCTTTCCAACAAGTATAGATACAATGTTCTCCGATGTGTATTAACGAAGTTATGGCTAAATTACCAGACGTAGATGCAAAAAATTAAAAATTTGCAGCATTTTTTCTTGGTTTTTTGGCTTGTGCCGGAGAACCAAAAATCCCACAGACTTCTTATTTATTGTAGCATGTAGGTCTGACGCAGACCTTTCCAACAAGTATAGATACAATGTTCTCCGATGTGTATTAACGAAGTTATGGCTAAATTACCAGACGTAGATGCAAAAAATTAAAAATTTGCAGCATTTTTTCTTGGTTTTTTGGCTTGTGCCGGAGAACCAAAAATCCCACAGACTTCTTATTTATTGTAGCATGTAGGTCTGACGCAGACCTTTCCAACAAGTATAGATACAATGTTCTCCGATGTGTATTAACGAAGTTATGGCTAAATTACCAGACGTAGATGCAAAAAATTAAAAATTTGCAGCATTTTTTCTTGGTTTTTTGGCTTGTGCCGGAGAACCAAAAATCCCACAGACTTCTTATTTATCGTGGCATGTAGGTCTGACGCAGACCTTTCCAACAAGTATAGATACAATGTTCTCCAATGTGTATTAACGAAGTTATGGCTAAATTACCAGACGTAGATGCAAAAAATTAAAAATTTGCAGCATTTTTTCTTGGTTTTTTGGCTTGTGCCGGAGAACCGAAAATCCTACAGACTTCTTATTTATTGTAGCATGTAGGTCTGACGCAGACCTTTCCAACAAGTATAGATACAATGTTCTCCGATGTGTATTAACGAAGTTATGGCTAAATTACCAGACGTAGATGCAAAAAATTAAAAATTTGCAGCATTTTTTCTTGGTTTTTTGGCTTGTGCCGGAGAACCAAAAATCCCACAGACTTCTTATTTATCGTGGCATGTAGGTCTGACGCAGACCTTTCCAACAAGTATAGATACAATGTTCTCCGATGTGTATTAACGAAGTTATGGCTAAATTACCAGACATAGATGCAAAAAATTAAAAATTTGCAGCATTTTTTCTTGGTTTTTTGGCTTGTGCCGGAGAACCAAAAATCCCACAGACTTCTTATTTATCGTGGCATGTAGGTCTGACGCAGACCTTTCCAACAAGTATAGATACAATGTTCTCCGATGTGTATTAACGAAGTTATGGCTAAATTACCAGACGTAGATGCAAAAAATTAAAAATTTGCAGCATTTTTTCTTGGTTTTTTGGCTTGTGCCGGAGAACCGAAAATCCTACAGACTTCTTATTTATTGTAGCATGTAGGTCTGACGCAGACCTTTCCAACAAGTATAGATACAATGTTCTCCGATGTGTATTAACGAAGTTATGGCTAAATTACCAGACGTAGATGCAAAAAATTAAAAATTTGCAGCATTTTTTCTTGGTTTTTTGGCTTGTGCCGGAGAACCAAAAATCCCACAGACTTCTTATTTATCGTGGCATGTAGGTCTGACGCAGACCTTTCCAACAAGTATAGATACAATGTTCTCCGATGTGTATTAACGAAGTTATGGCTAAATTACCAGACGTAGATGCAAAAAATTAAAAATTTGCAGCATTTTTTCTTGGTTTTTTGGCTTGTGCCGGAGAACCAAAAATCCCACAGACTTCTTATTTATTGTAGCATGTAGGTCTGACGCAGACCTTTCCAACAAGTATAGACACAATGTTCTCCGATGTGTATTAACGAAGTTATGGCTAAATTACCAGACGTAGATGCAAAAAATTAAAAATTTGCAGCATTTTTTCTTGGTTTTTTGGCTTGTGCCGGAGAACCAAAAATCCCACAGACTTCTTATTTATTGTAGCATGTAGGTCTGACGCAGACCTTTCCAACAAGTATAGATACAATGTTCTCCGATGTGTATTAACGAAGTTATGGCTAAATTACCAGACGTAGATGCAAAAAATTAAAAATTTGCAGCATTTTTTCTTGGTTTTTTGGCTTGTGCCGGAGAACCGAAAATCCTACAGACTTCTTATTTATTGTAGCATGTAGGTCTGACGCAGACCTTTCCAACAAGTATAGATACAATGTTCTCCGATGTGTATTAACGAAGTTATGGCTAAATTACCAGACGTAGATGCAAAAAATTAAAAATTTGCAGCATTTTTTCTTGGTTTTTTGGCTTGTGCCGGAGAACCAAAAATCCCACAGACTTCTTATTTATTGTAGCATGTAGGTCTGACGCAGACCTTTCCAACAAGTATAGATACAATGTTCTCCGATGTGTATTAACGAAGTTATGGCTAAATTACCAGACGTAGATGCAAAAAATTAAAAATTTGCAGCATTTTTTCTTGGTTTTTTGGCTTGTGCCGGAGAACCAAAAATCCCACAGACTTCTTATTTATTGTAGCATGTAGGTCTGACGCAGACCTTTCCAACAAGTATAGATACAATGTTCTCCGATGTGTATTAACGAAGTTATGGCTAAATTACCAGACGTAGATGCAAAAAATTAAAAATTTGCAGCATTTTTTCTTGGTTTTTTGGCTTGTGCCGGAGAACCAAAAATCCCACAGACTTCTTATTTATCGTGGCATGTAGGTCTGACGCAGACCTTTCCAACAAGTATAGATACAATGTTCTCCAATGTGTATTAACGAAGTTATGGCTAAATTACCAGACGTAGATGCAAAAAATTAAAAATTTGCAGCATTTTTTCTTGGTTTTTTGGCTTGTGCCGGAGAACCGAAAATCCTACAGACTTCTTATTTATTGTAGCATGTAGGTCTGACGCAGACCTTTCCAACAAGTATAGATACAATGTTCTCCGATGTGTATTAACGAAGTTATGGCTAAATTACCAGACGTAGATGCAAAAAATTAAAAATTTGCAGCATTTTTTCTTGGTTTTTTGGCTTGTGCCGGAGAACCGAAAATCCTACAGACTTCTTATTTATTGTAGCATGTAGGTCTGACGCAGACCTTTCCAACAAGTATAGATACAATGTTCTCCGATGTGTATTAACGAAGTTATGGCTAAATTACCAGACGTAGATGCAAAAAATTAAAAATTTGCAGCATTTTTTCTTGGTTTTTTGGCTTGTGCCGGAGAACCAAAAATCCCACAGACTTCTTATTTATTGTAGCATGTAGGTCTGACACAGACCTTTCCAACAAGTATAGATACAATGTTCTCCGATGTGTATTAACGAAGTTATGGCTAAATTACCAGACGTAGATGCAAAAAATTAAAAATTTGCAGCATTTTTTCTTGGTTTTTTGGCTTGTGCCGGAGAACCAAAAATCCCACAGACTTCTTATTTATCGTGGCATGTAGGTCTGACGCAGACCTTTCCAACAAGTATAGATACAATGTTCTCCGATGTGTATTAACGAAGTTATGGCTAAATTACCAGACGTAGATGCAAAAAATTAAAAATTTGCAGCATTTTTTCTTGGTTTTTTGGCTTGTGCCGGAGAACCAAAAATCCCACAGACTTCTTATTTATTGTAGCATGTAGGTCTGACGCAGACCTTTCCAACAAGTATAGATACAATGTTCTCCGATGTGTATTAACGAAGTTATGGCTAAATTACCAGACGTAGATGCAAAAAATTAAAAATTTGCAGCATTTTTTCTTGGTTTTTTGGCTTGTGCCGGAGAACCAAAAATCCCACAGACTTCTTATTTATTGTAGCATGTAGGTCTGACGCAGACCTTTCCAACAAGTATAGATACAATGTTCTCCGATGTGTATTAACGAAGTTATGGCTAAATTACCAGACGTAGATGCAAAAAATTAAAAATTTGCAGCATTTTTTCTTGGTTTTTTGGCTTGTGCCGGAGAACCAAAAATCCCACAGACTTCTTATTTATCGTGGCATGTAGGTCTGACGCAGACCTTTCCAACAAGTATAGATACAATGTTCTCCAATGTGTATTAACGAAGTTATGGCTAAATTACCAGACGTAGATGCAAAAAATTAAAAATTTGCAGCATTTTTTCTTGGTTTTTTGGCTTGTGCCGGAGAACCGAAAATCCTACAGACTTCTTATTTATTGTAGCATGTAGGTCTGACGCAGACCTTTCCAACAAGTATAGATACAATGTTCTCCGATGTGTATTAACGAAGTTATGGCTAAATTACCAGACGTAGATGCAAAAAATTAAAAATTTGCAGCATTTTTTCTTGGTTTTTTGGCTTGTGCCGGAGAACCGAAAATCCTACAGACTTCTTATTTATTGTAGCATGTAGGTCTGACGCAGACCTTTCCAACAAGTATAGATACAATGTTCTCCGATGTGTATTAACGAAGTTATGGCTAAATTACCAGACGTAGATGCAAAAAATTAAAAATTTGCAGCATTTTTTCTTGGTTTTTTGGCTTGTGCCGGAGAACCAAAAATCCCACAGACTTCTTATTTATTGTAGCATGTAGGTCTGACACAGACCTTTCCAACAAGTATAGATACAATGTTCTCCGATGTGTATTAACGAAGTTATGGCTAAATTACCAGACGTAGATGCAAAAAATTAAAAATTTGCAGCATTTTTTCTTGGTTTTTTGGCTTGTGCCGGAGAACCAAAAATCCCACAGACTTCTTATTTATCGTGGCATGTAGGTCTGACGCAGACCTTTCCAACAAGTATAGATACAATGTTCTCCGATGTGTATTAACGAAGTTATGGCTAAATTACCAGACATAGATGCAAAAAATTAAAAATTTGCAGCATTTTTTCTTGGTTTTTTGGCTTGTGCCGGAGAACCAAAAATCCCACAGACTTCTTATTTATCGTGGCATGTAGGTCTGACGCAGACCTTTCCAACAAGTATAGATACAATGTTCTCCGATGTGTATTAACGAAGTTATGGCTAAATTACCAGACGTAGATGCAAAAAATTAAAAATTTGCAGCATTTTTTCTTGGTTTTTTGGCTTGTGCCGGAGAACCGAAAATCCTACAGACTTCTTATTTATTGTAGCATGTAGGTCTGACGCAGACCTTTCCAACAAGTATAGATACAATGTTCTCCGATGTGTATTAACGAAGTTATGGCTAAATTACCAGACGTAGATGCAAAAAATTAAAAATTTGCAGCATTTTTTCTTGGTTTTTTGGCTTGTGCCGGAGAACCGAAAATCCTACAGACTTCTTATTTATTGTAGCATGTAGGTCTGACGCAGACCTTTCCAACAAGTATAGATACAATGTTCTCCGATGTGTATTAACGAAGTTATGGCTAAATTACCAGACGTAGATGCAAAAAATTAAAAATTTGCAGCATTTTTTCTTGGTTTTTTGGCTTGTGCCGGAGAACCAAAAATCCCACAGACTTCTTATTTATTGTAGCATGTAGGTCTGACACAGACCTTTCCAACAAGTATAGATACAATGTTCTCCGATGTGTATTAACGAAGTTATGGCTAAATTACCAGACGTAGATGCAAAAAATTAAAAATTTGCAGCATTTTTTCTTGGTTTTTTGGCTTGTGCCGGAGAACCAAAAATCCCACAGACTTCTTATTTATCGTGGCATGTAGGTCTGACGCAGACCTTTCCAACAAGTATAGATACAATGTTCTCCGATGTGTATTAACGAAGTTATGGCTAAATTACCAGACATAGATGCAAAAAATTAAAAATTTGCAGCATTTTTTCTTGGTTTTTTGGCTTGTGCCGGAGAACCAAAAATCCCACAGACTTCTTATTTATCGTGGCATGTAGGTCTGACGCAGACCTTTCCAACAAGTATAGATACAATGTTCTCCGATGTGTATTAACGAAGTTATGGCTAAATTACCAGACGTAGATGCAAAAAATTAAAAATTTGCAGCATTTTTTCTTGGTTTTTTGGCTTGTGCCGGAGAACCGAAAATCCTACAGACTTCTTATTTATTGTAGCATGTAGGTCTGACGCAGACCTTTCCAACAAGTATAGATACAATGTTCTCCGATGTGTATTAACGAAGTTATGGCTAAATTACCAGACGTAGATGCAAAAAATTAAAAATTTGCAGCATTTTTTCTTGGTTTTTTGGCTTGTGCCGGAGAACCAAAAATCCCACAGACTTCTTATTTATCGTGGCATGTAGGTCTGACGCAGACCTTTCCAACAAGTATAGATACAATGTTCTCCGATGTGTATTAACGAAGTTATGGCTAAATTACCAGACGTAGATGCAAAAAATTAAAAATTTGCAGCATTTTTTCTTGGTTTTTTGGCTTGTGCCGGAGAACCAAAAATCCCACAGACTTCTTATTTATCGTGGCATGTAGGTCTGACGCAGACCTTTCCAACAAGTATAGATACAATGTTCTCCGATGTGTATTAACGAAGTTATGGCTAAATTACCAGACGTAGATGCAAAAAATTAAAAATTTGCAGCATTTTTTCTTGGTTTTTTGGCTTGTGCCGGAGAACCAAAAATCCCACAGACTTCTTATTTATCGTGGCATGTAGGTCTGACGCAGACCTTTCCAACAAGTATAGATACAATGTTCTCCGATGTGTATTAACGAAGTTATGGCTAAATTACCAGACGTAGATGCAAAAAATTAAAAATTTGCAGCATTTTTTCTTGGTTTTTTGGCTTGTGCCGGAGAACCGAAAATCCTACAGACTTCTTATTTATTGTAGCATGTAGGTCTGACGCAGACCTTTCCAACAAATATAGATACAATGTTCTCCGATGTGTATTAACGAAGTTATGGCTAAATTACCAGACGTAGATGCAAAAAATTAAAAATTTGCAGCATTTTTTCTTGGTTTTTTGGCTTGTGCCGGAGAACCGAAAATCCTACAGACTTCTTATTTATTGTAGCATGTAGGTCTGACGCAGACCTTTCCAACAAGTATAGATACAATGTTCTCCGATGTGTATTAACGAAGTTATGGCTAAATTACCAGACGTAGATGCAAAAAATTAAAAATTTGCAGCATTTTTTCTTGGTTTTTTGGCTTGTGCCGGAGAACCGAAAATCCTACAGACTTCTTATTTATTGTAGCATGTAGGTCTGACGCAGACCTTTCCAACAAGTATAGATACAATGTTCTCCGATGTGTATTAACGAAGTTATGGCTAAATTACCAGACGTAGATGCAAAAAATTAAAAATTTGCAGCATTTTTTCTTGGTTTTTTGGCTTGTGCCGGAGAACCAAAAATCCCACAGACTTCTTATTTATCGTGGCATGTAGGTCTGACGCAGACCTTTCCAACAAGTATAGATACAATGTTCTCCGATGTGTATTAACGAAGTTATGGCTAAATTACCAGACGTAGATGCAAAAAATTAAAAATTTGCAGCATTTTTTCTTGGTTTTTTGGCTTGTGCCGGAGAACCAAAAATCCCACAGACTTCTTATTTATCGTGGCATGTAGGTCTGACGCAGACCTTTCCAACAAGTATAGATACAATGTTCTCCGATGTGTATTAACGAAGTTATGGCTAAATTACCAGACGTAGATGCAAAAAATTAAAAATTTGCAGCATTTTTTCTTGGTTTTTTGGCTTGTGCCGGAGAACCAAAAATCCCACAGACTTCTTATTTATCGTGGCATGTAGGTCTGACGCAGACCTTTCCAACAAGTATAGATACAATGTTCTCCGATGTGTATTAACGAAGTTATGGCTAAATTACCAGACGTAGATGCAAAAAATTAAAAATTTGCAGCATTTTTTCTTGGTTTTTTGGCTTGTGCCGGAGAACCGAAAATCCTACAGACTTCTTATTTATTGTAGCATGTAGGTCTGACGCAGACCTTTCCAACAAATATAGATACAATGTTCTCCAATGTGTATTAACGAAGTTATGGCTAAATTACCAGACGTAGATGCAAAAAATTAAAAATTTGCAGCATTTTTTCTTGGTTTTTTGGCTTGTGCCGGAGAACCGAAAATCCTACAGACTTCTTATTTATTGTAGCATGTAGGTCTGACGCAGACCTTTCCAACAAGTATAGATACAATGTTCTCCGATGTGTATTAACGAAGTTATGGCTAAATTACCAGACGTAGATGCAAAAAATTAAAAATTTGCAGCATTTTTTCTTGGTTTTTTGGCTTGTGCCGGAGAACCAAAAATCCCACAGACTTCTTATTTATCGTGGCATGTAGGTCTGACGCAGACCTTTCCAACAAGTATAGATATAATGTTCTCCGATGTGTATTAACGAAGTTATGGCTAAATTACCAGACGTAGATGCAAAAAATTAAAAATTTGCAGCATTTTTTCTTGGTTTTTTGGCTTGTGCCGGAGAACCAAAAATCCCACAGACTTCTTATTTATCGTGGCATGTAGGTCTGACGCAGACCTTTCCAACAAGTATAGATACAATGTTCTCCGATGTGTATTAACGAAGTTATGGCTAAATTACCAGACGTAGATGCAAAAAATTAAAAATTTGCAGCATTTTTTCTTGGTTTTTTGGCTTGTGCCGGAGAACCAAAAATCCCACAGACTTCTTATTTATCGTGGCATGTAGGTCTGACGCAGACCTTTCCAACAAGTATAGATACAATGTTCTCCGATGTGTATTAACGAAGTTATGGCTAAATTACCAGACGTAGATGCAAAAAATTAAAAATTTGCAGCATTTTTTCTTGGTTTTTTGGCTTGTGCCGGAGAACCAAAAATCCCACAGACTTCTTATTTATCGTGGCATGTAGGTCTGACGCAGACCTTTCCAACAAGTATAGATACAATGTTCTCCGATGTGTATTAACGAAGTTATGGCTAAATTACCAGACGTAGATGCAAAAAATTAAAAATTTGCAGCATTTTTTCTTGGTTTTTTGGCTTGTGCCGGAGAACCGAAAATCCTACAGACTTCTTATTTATTGTAGCATGTAGGTCTGACGCAGACCTTTCCAACAAGTATAGATACAATGTTCTCCGATGTGTATTAACGAAGTTATGGCTAAATTACCAGACGTAGATGCAAAAAATTAAAAATTTGCAGCATTTTTTCTTGGTTTTTTGGCTTGTGCCGGAGAACCGAAAATCCTACAGACTTCTTATTTATTGTAGCATGTAGGTCTGACGCAGACCTTTCCAACAAGTATAGATACAATGTTCTCCGATGTGTATTAACGAAGTTATGGCTAAATTACCAGACGTAGATGCAAAAAATTAAAAATTTGCAGCATTTTTTCTTGGTTTTTTGGCTTGTGCCGGAGAACCAAAAATCCCACAGACTTCTTATTTATTGTAGCATGTAGGTCTGACGCAGACCTTTCCAACAAGTATAGATACAATGTTCTCCGATGTGTATTAACGAAGTTATGGCTAAATTACCAGACGTAGATGCAAAAAATTAAAAATTTGCAGCATTTTTTCTTGGTTTTTTGGCTTGTGCCGGAGAACCGAAAATCCTACAGACTTCTTATTTATTGTAGCATGTAGGTCTGACGCAGACCTTTCCAACAAGTATAGATACAATGTTCTCCGATGTGTATTAACGAAGTTATGGCTAAATTACCAGACGTAGATGCAAAAAATTAAAAATTTGCAGCATTTTTTCTTGGTTTTTTGGCTTGTGCCGGAGAACCAAAAATCCCACAGACTTCTTATTTATCGTGGCATGTAGGTCTGACGCAGACCTTTCCAACAAGTATAGATACAATGTTCTCCGATGTGTATTAACGAAGTTATGGCTAAATTACCAGACGTAGATGCAAAAAATTAAAAATTTGCAGCATTTTTTCTTGGTTTTTTGGCTTGTGCCGGAGAACCAAAAATCCCACAGACTTCTTATTTATCGTGGCATGTAGGTCTGACGCAGACCTTTCCAACAAGTATAGATACAATGTTCTCCGATGTGTATTAACGAAGTTATGGCTAAATTACCAGACGTAGATGCAAAAAATTAAAAATTTGCAGCATTTTTTCTTGGTTTTTTGGCTTGTGCCGGAGAACCGAAAATCCTACAGACTTCTTATTTATTGTAGCATGTAGGTCTGACGCAGACCTTTCCAACAAGTATAGATACAATGTTCTCCGATGTGTATTAACGAAGTTATGGCTAAATTACCAGACGTAGATGCAAAAAATTAAAAATTTGCAGCATTTTTTCTTGGTTTTTTGGCTTGTGCCGGAGAACCAAAAATCCCACAGACTTCTTATTTATCGTGGCATGTAGGTCTGACGCAGACCTTTCCAACAAGTATAGATACAATGTTCTCCGATGTGTATTAACGAAGTTATGGCTAAATTACCAGACGTAGATGCAAAAAATTAAAAATTTGCAGCATTTTTTCTTGGTTTTTTGGCTTGTGCCGGAGAACCAAAAATCCCACAGACTTCTTATTTATTGTAGCATGTAGGTCTGACGCAGACCTTTCCAACAAGTATAGATACAATGTTCTCCGATGTGTATTAACGAAGTTATGGCTAAATTACCAGACGTAGATGCAAAAAATTAAAAATTTGCAGCATTTTTTCTTGGTTTTTTGGCTTGTGCCGGAGAACCAAAAATCCCACAGACTTCTTATTTATTGTAGCATGTAGGTCTGACACAGACCTTTCCAACAAGTATAGATACAATGTTCTCCGATGTGTATTAACGAAGTTATGGCTAAATTACCAGACGTAGATGCAAAAAATTAAAAATTTGCAGCATTTTTTCTTGGTTTTTTGGCTTGTGCCGGAGAACCGAAAATCCTACAGACTTCTTATTTATTGTAGCATGTAGGTCTGACGCAGACCTTTCCAACAAGTATAGATACAATGTTCTCCGATGTGTATTAACGAAGTTATGGCTAAATTACCAGACGTAGATGCAAAAAATTAAAAATTTGCAGCATTTTTTCTTGGTTTTTTGGCTTGTGCCGGAGAACCAAAAATCCCACAGACTTCTTATTTATTGTAGCATGTAGGTCTGACACAGACCTTTCCAACAAGTATAGATACAATGTTCTCCGATGTGTATTAACGAAGTTATGGCTAAATTACCAGACGTAGATGCAAAAAATTAAAAATTTGCAGCATTTTTTCTTGGTTTTTTGGCTTGTGCCGGAGAACCAAAAATCCCACAGACTTCTTATTTATTGTAGCATGTAGGTCTGACACAGACCTTTCCAACAAGTATAGATACAATGTTCTCCGATGTGTATTAACGAAGTTATGGCTAAATTACCAGACGTAGATGCAAAAAATTAAAAATTTGCAGCATTTTTTCTTGGTTTTTTGGCTTGTGCCGGAGAACCGAAAATCCTACAGACTTCTTATTTATTGTAGCATGTAGGTCTGACGCAGACCTTTCCAACAAGTATAGAAACAATGTTCTCCGATGTGTATTAACGAAGTTATGGCTAAATTACCAGACGTAGATGCAAAAAATTAAAAATTTGCAGCATTTTTTTTTGGTTTTTTGGCTTGTGCCGGAGAACCAAAAATCCCACAGACTTCTTATTTATTGTAGCATGTAGGTCTGACGCAGACCTTTCCAACAAGTATAGACACAATGTTCTCCGATGTGTATTAACGAAGTTATGGCTAAATTACCAGACGTAGAT
Source organism: Chrysopilus asiliformis (assembly GCA_964034945.1). Taxonomy (NCBI): domain Eukaryota; kingdom Metazoa; phylum Arthropoda; class Insecta; order Diptera; family Rhagionidae; genus Chrysopilus; species Chrysopilus asiliformis. The sequence continues at coordinate 3,956 of CAXIUK010000005.1, read as the reverse complement.
GCAAAAAATTAAAAATTTGCAGCATTTTTTCTTGGTTTTTTGGCTTGTGCCGGAGAACCGAAAATCCTACAGACTTCTTATTTATTGTAGCATGTAGGTCTGACGCAGACCTTTCCAACAAGTATAGATACAATGTTCTCCGATGTGTATTAACGAAGTTATGGCTAAATTACCAGACGTAGATGCAAAAAATTAAAAATTTGCAGCATTTTTTCTTGGTTTTTTGGCTTGTGCCGGAGAACCAAAAATCCCACAGACTTCTTATTTATCGTGGCATGTAGGTCTGACGCAGACCTTTCCAACAAGTATAGATACAATGTTCTCCGATGTGTATTAACGAAGTTATGGCATTTTTTCTTGGTTTTTTGGCTTGTGCCGGAGAACCGAAAATCCTACAGACTTCTTATTTATTGTAGCATGTAGGTCTGACGCAGACCTTTCCAACAAGTATAGATACAATGTTCTCCGATGTGTATTAACGAAGTTATGGCTAAATTACCAGACGTAGATGCAAAAAATTAAAAATTTGCAGCATTTTTTCTTGGTTTTTTGGCTTGTGCCGGAGAACCAAAAATCCCACAGACTTCTTATTTATTGTAGCATGTAGGTCTGACGCAGACCTTTCCAACAAGTATAGATACAATGTTCTCCGATGTGTATTAACGAAGTTATGGCTAAATTACCAGACGTAGATGCAAAAAATTAAAAATTTGCAGCATTTTTTCTTGGTTTTTTGGCTTGTGCCGGAGAACCAAAAATCCCACAGACTTCTTATTTATTGTAGCATGTAGGTCTGACACAGACCTTTCCAACAAGTATAGATACAATGTTCTCCGATGTGTATTAACGAAGTTATGGCTAAATTACCAGACGTAGATGCAAAAAATTAAAAATTTGCAGCATTTTTTCTTGGTTTTTTGGCTTGTGCCGGAGAACCGAAAATCCTACAGACTTCTTATTTATTGTAGCATGTAGGTCTGACGCAGACCTTTCCAACAAGTATAGATACAATGTTCTCCGATGTGTATTAACGAAGTTATGGCTAAATTACCAGACGTAGATGCAAAAAATTAAAAATTTGCAGCATTTTTTCTTGGTTTTTTGGCTTGTGCCGGAGAACCAAAAATCCCACAGACTTCTTATTTATTGTAGCATGTAGGTCTGACACAGACCTTTCCAACAAGTATAGATACAATGTTCTCCGATGTGTATTAACGAAGTTATGGCTAAATTACCAGACGTAGATGCAAAAAATTAAAAATTTGCAGCATTTTTTCTTGGTTTTTTGGCTTGTGCCGGAGAACCAAAAATCCCACAGACTTCTTATTTATTGTAGCATGTAGGTCTGACACAGACCTTTCCAACAAGTATAGATACAATGTTCTCCGATGTGTATTAACGAAGTTATGGCTAAATTACCAGACGTAGATGCAAAAAATTAAAAATTTGCAGCATTTTTTCTTGGTTTTTTGGCTTGTGCCGGAGAACCGAAAATCCTACAGACTTCTTATTTATTGTAGCATGTAGGTCTGACGCAGACCTTTCCAACAAGTATAGAAACAATGTTCTCCGATGTGTATTAACGAAGTTATGGCTAAATTACCAGACGTAGATGCAAAAAATTAAAAATTTGCAGCATTTTTTTTTGGTTTTTTGGCTTGTGCCGGAGAACCAAAAATCCCACAGACTTCTTATTTATTGTAGCATGTAGGTCTGACGCAGACCTTTCCAACAAGTATAGATACAATGTTCTCCGATGTGTATTAACGAAGTTATGGCTAAATTACCAGACGTAGATGCAAAAAATTAAAAATTTGCAGCATTTTTTCTTGGTTTTTTGGCTTGTGCCGGAGAACCAAAAATCCCACAGACTTCTTATTTATTGTAGCATGTAGGTCTGACGCAGACCTTTCCAACAAGTATAGACACAATGTTCTCCGATGTGTATTAACGAAGTTATGGCTAAATTACCAGACGTAGATGCAAAAAATTAAAAATTTGCAGCATTTTTTCTTGGTTTTTTGGCTTGTGCCGGAGAACCAAAAATCCCACAGACTTCTTATTTATTGTAGCATGTAGGTCTGACGCAGACCTTTCCAACAAGTATAGATACAATGTTCTCCGATGTGTATTAACGAAGTTATGGCTAAATTACCAGACGTAGATGCAAAAAATTAAAAATTTGCAGCATTTTTTCTTGGTTTTTTGGCTTGTGCCGGAGAACCAAAAATCCCACAGACTTCTTATTTATTGTAGCATGTAGGTCTGACACAGACCTTTCCAACAAGTATAGATACAATGTTCTATGATGTGTATTAACGAAGTTATGGCTAAATTACCAGACGTAGATGCAAAAAATTAAAAATTTGCAGCATTTTTTCTTGGTTTTTTGGCTTGTGCCGGAGAACCAAAAATCCCACAGACTTCTTATTTATTGTAGCATGTAGGTCTGACACAGACCTTTCCAACAAGTATAGATACAATGTTCTCCGATGTGTATTAACGAAGTTATGGCTAAATTACCAGACGTAGATGCAAAAAATTAAAAATTTGCAGCATTTTTTCTTGGTTTTTTGGCTTGTGCCGGAGAACCAAAAATCCCACAGACTTCTTATTTATTGTAGCATGTAGGTCTGACGCAGACCTTTCCAACAAGTATAGACACAATGTTCTCCGATGTGTATTAACGAAGTTATGGCTAAATTACCAGACGTAGATGCAAAAAATTAAAAATTTGCAGCATTTTTTCTTGGTTTTTTGGCTTGTGCCGGAGAACCAAAAATCCCACAGACTTCTTATTTATTGTAGCATGTAGGTCTGACGCAGACCTTTCCAACAAGTATAGATACAATGTTCTCCGATGTGTATTAACGAAGTTATGGCTAAATTACCAGACGTAGATGCAAAAAATTAAAAATTTGCAGCATTTTTTCTTGGTTTTTTGGCTTGTGCCGGAGAACCGAAAATCCTACAGACTTCTTATTTATTGTAGCATGTAGGTCTGACGCAGACCTTTCCAACAAGTATAGATACAATGTTCTCCGATGTGTATTAACGAAGTTATGGCTAAATTACCAGACGTAGATGCAAAAAATTAAAAATTTGCAGCATTTTTTCTTGGTTTTTTGGCTTGTGCCGGAGAACCAAAAATCCCACAGACTTCTTATTTATTGTAGCATGTAGGTCTGACACAGACCTTTCCAACAAGTATAGATACAATGTTCTCCGATGTGTATTAACGAAGTTATGGCTAAATTACCAGACGTAGATGCAAAAAATTAAAAATTTGCAGCATTTTTTCTTGGTTTTTTGGCTTGTGCCGGAGAACCAAAAATCCCACAGACTTCTTATTTATTGTAGCATGTAGGTCTGACACAGACCTTTCCAACAAGTATAGATACAATGTTCTCCGATGTGTATTAACGAAGTTATGGCTAAATTACCAGACGTAGATGCAAAAAATTAAAAATTTGCAGCATTTTTTCTTGGTTTTTTGGCTTGTGCCGGAGAACCAAAAATCCCACAGACTTCTTATTTATTGTAGCATGTAGGTCTGACACAGACCTTTCCAACAAGTATAGATACAATGTTCTCCGATGTGTATTAACGAAGTTATGGCTAAATTACCAGACGTAGATGCAAAAAATTAAAAATTTGCAGCATTTTTTCTTGGTTTTTTGGCTTGTGCCGGAGAACCAAAAATCCCACAGACTTCTTATTTATCGTGGCATGTAGGTCTGACGCAGACCTTTCCAACAAGTATAGATACAATGTTCTCCGATGTGTATTAACGAAGTTATGGCTAAATTACCAGACGTAGATGCAAAAAATTAAAAATTTGCAGCATTTTTTCTTGGTTTTTTGGCTTGTGCCGGAGAACCAAAAATCCCACAGACTTCTTATTTATCGTGGCATGTAGGTCTGACGCAGACCTTTCCAACAAGTATAGATACAAT
>CAXIUK010000004.1:0-43561 GCA_964034945.1 Chrysopilus asiliformis | reverse complement strand
GGAGAACCGAAAATCCTACAGACTTCTTATTTATTGTAGCATGTAGGTCTGACGCAGACCTTTCCAACAAGTATAGATACAATGTTCTCCGATGTGTATTAACGAAGTTATGGCTAAATTACCAGACGTAGATGCAAAAAATTAAAAATTTGCAGCATTTTTTCTTGGTTTTTTGGCTTGTGCCGGAGAACCAAAAATCCCACAGACTTCTTATTTATCGTGGCATGTAGGTCTGACGCAGACCTTTCCAACAAGTATAGATACAATGTTCTCCGATGTGTATTAACGAAGTTATGGCTAAATTACCAGACGTAGATGCAAAAAATTAAAAATTTGCAGCATTTTTTCTTGGTTTTTTGGCTTGTGCCGGAGAACCAAAAATCCCACAGACTTCTTATTTATCGTGGCATGTAGGTCTGACGCAGACCTTTCCAACAAGTATAGATACAATGTTCTCCGATGTGTATTAACGAAGTTATGGCTAAATTACCAGACGTAGATGCAAAAAATTAAAAATTTGCAGCATTTTTTCTTGGTTTTTTGGCTTGTGCCGGAGAACCAAAAATCCCACAGACTTCTTATTTATCGTGGCATGTAGGTCTGACGCAGACCTTTCCAACAAGCAAAAAATTAAAAATTTGCAGCATTTTTTCTTGGTTTTTTGGCTTGTGCCGGAGAACCAAAAATCCCACAGACTTCTTATTTATTGTAGCATGTAGGTCTGACGCAGACCTTTCCAACAAGTATAGACACAATGTTCTCCGATGTGTATTAACGAAGTTATGGCTAAATTACCAGACGTAGATGCAAAAAATTAAAAATTTGCAGCATTTTTTCTTGGTTTTTTGGCTTGTGCCGGAGAACCAAAAATCCCACAGACTTCTTATTTATCGTGGCATGTAGGTCTGACGCAGACCTTTCCAACAAGTATAGATACAATGTTCTCCGATGTGTATTAACGAAGTTATGGCTAAATTACCAGACGTAGATGCAAAAAATTAAAAATTTGCAGCATTTTGTCTTGGTTTTTTGGCTTGTGCCGGAGAACCAAAAATCCCACAGACTTCTTATTTATTGTAGCATGTAGGTCTGACGCAGACCTTTCCATCGCAAAAAGTTTCAATGTTCTCCGATGTGTATTAACGAAGTTATGGCTAAATTACCAGACGTAGATGCAAAAAATTAAAAATTTGCAGCATTTTTTCTTGGTTTTTTGGCTTGTGCCGGAGAACCGAAAATCCTACAGACTTCTTATTTATTGTAGCATGTAGGTCTGACGCAGACCTTTCCAACAAGTATAGATACAATGTTCTCCGATGTGTATTAACGAAGTTATGGCTAAATTACCAGACGTAGATGCAAAAAATTAAAAATTTGCAGCATTTTTTCTTGGTTTTTTGGCTTGTGCCGGAGAACCGAAAATCCTACAGACTTCTTATTTATTGTAGCATGTAGGTCTGACGCAGACCTTTCCAACAAGTATAGATACAATGTTCTCCGATGTGTATTAACGAAGTTATGGCTAAATTACCAGACGTAGATGCAAAAAATTAAAAATTTGCAGCATTTTTTCTTGGTTTTTTGGCTTGTGCCGGAGAACCGAAAATCCTACAGACTTCTTATTTATTGTAGCATGTAGGTCTGACGCAGACCTTTCCAACAAGTATAGATACAATGTTCTCCGATGTGTATTAACGAAGTTATGGCTAAATTACCAGACGTAGATGCAAAAAATTAAAAATTTGCAGCATTTTTTCTTGGTTTTTTGGCTTGTGCCGGAGAACCGAAAATCCTACAGACTTCTTATTTATTGTAGCATGTAGGTCTGACGCAGACCTTTCCAACAAGTATAGACACAATGTTCTCCGATGTGTATTAACGAAGTTATGGCTAAATTACCAGACGTAGATGCAAAAATTAAAAATTTGCAGCATTTTTTCTTGGTTTTTTGGCTTGTGCCGGAGAACCAAAAATCCCACAGACTTCTTATTTATCGTGGCATGTAGGTCTGACGCAGACCTTTCCAACAAGCAAAAAATTAAAAATTTGCAGCATTTTTTCTTGGTTTTTTGGCTTGTGCCGGAGAACCAAAAATCCCACAGACTTCTTATTTATTGTAGCATGTAGGTCTGACGCAGACCTTTCCAACAAGTATAGATACAATGTTCTCCGATGTGTATTAACGAAGTTATGGCTAAATTACCAGACGTAGATGCAAAAAATTAAAAATTTGCAGCATTTTTTCTTGGTTTTTTGGCTTGTGCCGGAGAACCAAAAATCCCACAGACTTCTTATTTATCGTGGCATGTAGGTCTGACGCAGACCTTTCCAACAAGTATAGATACAATGTTCTCCGATGTGTATTAACGAAGTTATGGCTAAATTACCAGACGTAGATGCAAAAAATTAAAAATTTGCAGCATTTTTTCTTGGTTTTTTGGCTTGTGCCGGAGAACCAAAAATCCCACAGACTTCTTATTTATTGTAGCATGTAGGTCTGACGCAGACCTTTCCATCGCAAAAAGTTTCAATGTTCTCCGATGTGTATTAACGAAGTTATGGCTAAATTACCAGACGTAGATGCAAAAAATTAAAAATTTGCAGCATTTTTTCTTGGTTTTTTGGCTTGTGCCGGAGAACCGAAAATCCTACAGACTTCTTATTTATTGTAGCATGTAGGTCTGACGCAGACCTTTCCAACAAGTATAGATACAATGTTCTCCGATGTGTATTAACGAAGTTATGGCTAAATTACCAGACGTAGATGCAAAAAATTAAAAATTTGCAGCATTTTTTCTTGGTTTTTTGGCTTGTGCCGGAGAACCGAAAATCCTACAGACTTCTTATTTATTGTAGCATGTAGGTCTGACGCAGACCTTTCCAACAAGTATAGATACAATGTTCTCCGATGTGTATTAACGAAGTTATGGCTAAATTACCAGACGTAGATGCAAAAAATTAAAAATTTGCAGCATTTTTTCTTGGTTTTTTGGCTTGTGTCGGAGAACCGAAAATCCTACAGACTTCTTATTTATTGTAGCATGTAGGTCTGACGCAGACCTTTCCAACAAGTATAGATACAATGTTCTCCGATGTGTATTAACGAAGTTATGGCTAAATTACCAGACGTAGATGCAAAAAATTAAAAATTTGCAGCATTTTTTCTTGGTTTTTTGGCTTGTGCCGGAGAACCGAAAATCCTACAGACTTCTTATTTATTGTAGCATGTAGGTCTGACGCAGACCTTTCCAACAAGTATAGATACAATGTTCTCCGATGTGTATTAACGAAGTTATGGCTAAATTACCAGACGTAGATGCAAAAAATTAAAAATTTGCAGCATTTTTTCTTGGTTTTTTGGCTTGTGCCGGAGAACCAAAAATCCCACAGACTTCTTATTTATCGTGGCATGTAGGTCTGACGCAGACCTTTCCAACAAGTATAGATACAATGTTCTCCGATGTGTATTAACGAAGTTATGGCTAAATTACCAGACGTAGATGCAAAAAATTAAAAATTTGCAGCATTTTTTCTTGGTTTTTTGGCTTGTGCCGGAGAACCGAAAATCCTACAGACTTCTTATTTATTGTAGCATGTAGGTCTGACGCAGACCTTTCCAACAAGTATAGATACAATGTTCTCCGATGTGTATTAACGAAGTTATGGCTAAATTACCAGACGTAGATGCAAAAAATTAAAAATTTGCAGCATTTTTTCTTGGTTTTTTGGCTTGTGCCGGAGAACCAAAAATCCCACAGACTTCTTATTTATCGTGGCATGTAGGTCTGACGCAGACCTTTCCAACAAGTATAGATACAATGTTCTCCGATGTGTATTAACGAAGTTATGGCTAAATTACCAGACGTAGATGCAAAAAATTAAAAATTTGCAGCATTTTTTCTTGGTTTTTTGGCTTGTGCCGGAGAACCGAAAATCCTACAGACTTCTTATTTATTGTAGCATGTAGGTCTGACGCAGACCTTTCCAACAAGTATAGATACAATGTTCTCCGATGTGTATTAACGAAGTTATGGCTAAATTACCAGACGTAGATGCAAAAAATTAAAAATTTGCAGCATTTTTTCTTGGTTTTTTGGCTTGTGCCGGAGAACCAAAAATCCCACAGACTTCTTATTTATCGTGGCATGTAGGTCTGACGCAGACCTTTCCAACAAGTATAGATACAATGTTCTCCGATGTGTATTAACGAAGTTATGGCTAAATTACCAGACGTAGATGCAAAAATTAAAAATTTGCAGCATTTTTTCTTGGTTTTTTGGCTTGTGCCGGAGAACCGAAAATCCTACAGACTTCTTATTTATTGTAGCATGTAGGTCTGACGCAGACCTTTCCAACAAGTATAGATACAATTTTCTCCGATGTGTATTAACGAAGTTATGGCTAAATTACCAGACGTAGATGCAAAAAATTAAAAATTTGCAGCATTTTTTCTTGGTTTTTTGGCTTGTGCCGGAGAACCAAAAATCCCACAGACTTCTTATTTATCGTGGCATGTAGGTCTGACGCAGACCTTTCCAACAAGCAAAAAATTAAAAATTTGCAGCATTTTTCTTGGTTTTTTGGCTTGTGCCGGAGAACCAAAAATCCCACAGACTTCTTATTTATTGTAGCATGTAGGTCTGACGCAGACCTTTCCAACAAGTATAGACACAATGTTCTCCGATGTGTATTAACGAAGTTATGGCTAAATTACCAGACGTAGATGCAAAAAATTAAAAATTTGCAGCATTTTTTCTTGGTTTTTTGGCTTGTGCCGGAGAACCGAAAATCCTACAGACTTCTTATTTATTGTAGCATGTAGGTCTGACGCAGACCTTTCCAACAGGTATAGATACAATGTTCTCCGATGTGTATTAACGAAGTTATGGCTAAATTACCAGACGTAGATGCAAAAAATTAAAAATTTGCAGCATTTTTTCTTGGTTTTTGGCTTGTGCCGGAGAACCAAAAATCCCACAGACTTCTTATTTATCGTGGCATGTAGGTCTGACGCAGACCTTTCCAACAAGTATAGATACAATGTTCTCCGATGTGTATTAACGAAGTTATGGCTAAATTACCAGACGTAGATGCAAAAAATTAAAAATTTGCAGCATTTTTTCTTGGTTTTTTGGCTTGTGCCGGAGAACCAAAAATCCCACAGACTTCTTATTTATCGTGGCATGTAGGTCTGACGCAGACCTTTCCAACAAGCAAAAAATTAAAAATTTGCAGCATTTTTTCTTGGTTTTTTGGCTTGTGCCGGAGAACCAAAAATCCCACAGACTTCTTATTTATCGTGGCATGTAGGTCTGACGCAGACCTTTCCAACAAGTATAGATACAATGTTCTCCGATGTGTATTAACGAAGTTATGGCTAAATTACCAGACGTAGATGCAAAAAATTAAAAATTTGCAGCATTTTTTCTTGGTTTTTTGGCTTGTGCCGGAGAACCGAAAATCCTACAGACTTCTTATTTATTGTAGCATGTAGGTCTGACGCAGACCTTTCCAACAAGTATAGATACAATGTTCTCCGATGTGTATTAACGAAGTTATGGCTAAATTACCAGACGTAGATGCAAAAAATTAAAAATTTGCAGCATTTTTTCATGGTTTTTTGGCTTGTGCCGGAGAACCAAAAATCCCACAGACTTCTTATTTATCGTGGCATGTAGGTCTGACGCAGACCTTTCCAACAAGTATAGATACAATGTTCTCCGATGTGTATTAACGAAGTTATGGCTAAATTACCAGACGTAGATGCAAAAAATTAAAAATTTGCAGCATTTTTTCTTGGTTTTTTGGCTTGTGCCGGAGAACCGAAAATCCTACAGACTTCTTATTTATTGTAGCATGTAGGTCTGACGCAGACCTTTCCAACAAGTATAGATACAATGTTCTCCGATGTGTATTAACGAAGTTATGGCTAAATTACCAGACGTAGATGCAAAAAATTAAAAATTTGCAGCATTTTTTCTTGGTTTTTTGGCTTGTGCCGGAGAACCAAAAATCCCACAGACTTCTTATTTATCGTGGCATGTAGGTCTGACGCAGACCTTTCCAACAAGCAAAAAATTAAAAATTTGCAGCATTTTTTCTTGGTTTTTTGGCTTGTGCCGGAGAACCAAAAATCCCACAGACTTCTTATTTATCGTGGCATGTAGGTCTGACGCAGACCTTTCCAACAAGTATAGATACAATGTTCTCCGATGTGTATTAACGAAGTTATGGCTAAATTACCAGACGTAGATGCAAAAAATTAAAAATTTGCAGCATTTTTTCTTGGTTTTTTGGCTTGTGCCGGAGAACCGAAAATCCTACAGACTTCTTATTTATTGTAGCATGTAGGTCTGACGCAGACCTTTCCAACAAGTATAGATACAATGTTCTCCGATGTGTATTAACGAAGTTATGGCTAAATTACCAGACGTAGATGCAAAAAATTAAAAATTTGCAGCATTTTTTCTTGGTTTTTTGGCTTGTGCCGGAGAACCAAAAATCCCACAGACTTCTTATTTATCGTGGCATGTAGGTCTGACGCAGACCTTTCCAACAAGTATAGATACAATGTTCTCCGATGTGTATTAACGAAGTTATGGCTAAATTACCAGACGTAGATGCAAAAAATTAAAAATTTGCAGCATTTTTTCTTGGTTTTTTGGCTTGTGCCGGAGAACCAAAAATCCCACAGACTTCTTATTTATCGTGGCATGTAGGTCTGACGCAGACCTTTCCAACAAGTATAGATACAATGTTCTCCGATGTGTATTAACGAAGTTATGGCTAAATTACCAGACGTAGATGCAAAAAATTAAAAATTTGCAGCATTTTTTCTTGGTTTTTTGGCTTGTGCCGGAGAACCGAAAATCCTACAGACTTCTTATTTATTGTAGCATGTAGGTCTGACGCAGACCTTTCCAACAAGTATAGATACAATTTTCTCCGATGTGTATTAACGAAGTTATGGCTAAATTACCAGACGTAGATGCAAAAAATTAAAAATTTGCAGCATTTTTTCTTGGTTTTTTGGCTTGTGCCGGAGAACCAAAAATCCCACAGACTTCTTATTTATCGTGGCATGTAGGTCTGACGCAGACCTTTCCAACAAGCAAAAAATTAAAAATTTGCAGCATTTTTTCTTGGTTTTTTGGCTTGTGCCGGAGAACCAAAAATCCCACAGACTTCTTATTTATTGTAGCATGTAGGTCTGACGCAGACCTTTCCAACAAGTATAGACACAATGTTCTCCGATGTGTATTAACGAAGTTATGGCTAAATTACCAGACGTAGATGCAAAAAATTAAAAATTTGCAGCATTTTTTCTTGGTTTTTTGGCTTGTGCCGGAGAACCGAAAATCCTACAGACTTCTTATTTATTGTAGCATGTAGGTCTGACGCAGACCTTTCCAACAAGTATAGATACAATGTTCTCCGATGTGTATTAACGAAGTTATGGCTAAATTACCAGACGTAGATGCAAAAAATTAAAAATTTGCAGCATTTTTTCTTGGTTTTTTGGCTTGTGCCGGAGAACCAAAAATCCCACAGACTTCTTATTTATCGTGGCATGTAGGTCTGACGCAGACCTTTCCAACAAGTATAGATACAATGTTCTCCGATGTGTATTAACGAAGTTATGGCTAAATTACCAGACGTAGATGCAAAAAATTAAAAATTTGCAGCATTTTTTCTTGGTTTTTTGGCTTGTGCCGGAGAACCGAAAATCCTACAGACTTCTTATTTATTGTAGCATGTAGGTCTGACGCAGACCTTTCCAACAAGTATAGATACAATGTTCTCCGATGTGTATTAACGAAGTTATGGCTAAATTACCAGACGTAGATGCAAAAAATTAAAAATTTGCAGCATTTTTTCTTGGTTTTTTGGCTTGTGCCGGAGAACCAAAAATCCCACAGACTTCTTATTTATCGTGGCATGTAGGTCTGACGCAGACCTTTCCAACAAGTATAGATACAATGTTCTCCGATGTGTATTAACGAAGTTATGGCTAAATTACCAGACGTAGATGCAAAAAATTAAAAATTTGCAGCATTTTTTCTTGGTTTTTTGGCTTGTGCCGGAGAACCAAAAATCCCACAGACTTCTTATTTATTGTAGCATGTAGGTCTGACGCAGACCTTTCCATCGCAAAAAGTTTCAATGTTCTCCGATGTGTATTAACGAAGTTATGGCTAAATTACCAGACGTAGATGCAAAAAATTAAAATTTGCAGCATTTTTTCTTGGTTTTTTGGCTTGTGCCGGAGAACCGAAAATCCGAAATCCGACAGACTTCTTATTTATTGTAGCATGTAGGTCTGACGCAGACCTTTCCAACAAGTATAGATACAATGTTCTCCGATGTGTATTAACGAAGTTATGGCTAAATTACCAGACGTAGATGCAAAAAATTAAAAATTTGCAGCATTTTTTCTTGGTTTTTTGGCTTGTGCCGGAGAACCAAAAATCCCACAGACTTCTTATTTATCGTGGCATGTAGGTCTGACGCAGACCTTTCCAACAAGTATAGATACAATGTTCTCCGATGTGTATTAACGAAGTTATGGCTAAATTACCAGACGTAGATGCAAAAAATTAAAAATTTGCAGCATTTTTTCTTGGTTTTTTGGCTTGTGCCGGAGAACCAAAAATCCCACAGACTTCTTATTTATCGTGGCATGTAGGTCTGACGCAGACCTTTCCAACAAGTATAGATACAATGTTCTCCGATGTGTATTAACGAAGTTATGGCTAAATTACCAGACGTAGATGCAAAAAATTAAAAATTTGCAGCATTTTTTCTTGGTTTTTTGGCTTGTGCCGGAGAACCGAAAATCCTACAGACTTCTTATTTATTGTAGCATGTAGGTCTGACGCAGACCTTTCCAACAAGTATAGATACAATGTTCTCCGATGTGTATTAACGAAGTTATGGCTAAATTACCAGACGTAGATGCAAAAAATTAAAAATTTGCAGCATTTTTTCTTGGTTTTTTGGCTTGTGCCGGAGAACCAAAAATCCCACAGACTTCTTATTTATCGTGGCATGTAGGTCTGACGCAGACCTTTCCAACAAGTATAGATACAATGTTCTCCGATGTGTATTAACGAAGTTATGGCTAAATTACCAGACGTAGATGCAAAAAATTAAAAATTTGCAGCATTTTTTCTTGGTTTTTTGGCTTGTGCCGGAGAACCGAAAATCCTACAGACTTCTTATTTATTGTAGCATGTAGGTCTGACGCAGACCTTTCCAACAAGTATAGATACAATGTTCTCCGATGTGTATTAACGAAGTTATGGCTAAATTACCAGACGTAGATGCAAAAAATTAAAAATTTGCAGCATTTTTTCTTGGTTTTTTGGCTTGTGCCGGAGAACCAAAAATCCCACAGACTTCTTATTTATCGTGGCATGTAGGTCTGACGCAGACCTTTCCAACAAGTATAGATACAATGTTCTCCGATGTGTATTAACGAAGTTATGGCTAAATTACCAGACGTAGATGCAAAAAATTAAAAATTTGCAGCATTTTTTCTTGGTTTTTTGGCTTGTGCCGGAGAACCAAAAATCCCACAGACTTCTTATTTATCGTGGCATGTAGGTCTGACGCAGACCTTTCCAACAAGTATAGATACAATGTTCTCCGATGTGTATTAACGAAGTTATGGCTAAATTACCAGACGTAGATGCAAAAAATTAAAAATTTGCAGCATTTTTTCTTGGTTTTTTGGCTTGTGCCGGAGAACCGAAAATCCTACAGACTTCTTATTTATTGTAGCATGTAGGTCTGACGCAGACCTTTCCAACAAGTATAGATACAATTTTCTCCGATGTGTATTAACGAAGTTATGGCTAAATTACCAGACGTAGATGCAAAAAATTAAAAATTTGCAGCATTTTTTCTTGGTTTTTTGGCTTGTGCCGGAGAACCAAAAATCCCACAGACTTCTTATTTATCGTGGCATGTAGGTCTGACGCAGACCTTTCCAACAAGTATAGATACAATGTTCTCCGATGTGTATTAACGAAGTTATGGCTAAATTACCAGACGTAGATGCAAAAAATTAAAAATTTGCAGCATTTTTTCTTGGTTTTTTGGCTTGTGCCGGAGAACCAAAAATCCCACAGACTTCTTATTTATCGTGGCATGTAGGTCTGACGCAGACCTTTCCAACAAGCAAAAAATTAAAAATTTGCAGCATTTTTTCTTGGTTTTTTGGCTTGTGCCGGAGAACCAAAAATCCCACAGACTTCTTATTTATTGTAGCATGTAGGTCTGACGCAGACCTTTCCAACAAGTATAGACACAATGTTCTCCGATGTGTATTAACGAAGTTATGGCTAAATTACCAGACGTAGATGCAAAAAATTAAAAATTTGCAGCATTTTTTCTTGGTTTTTTGGCTTGTGCCGGAGAACCGAAAATCCTACAGACTTCTTATTTATTGTAGCATGTAGGTCTGACGCAGACCTTTCCAACAAGTATAGATACAATGTTCTCCGATGTGTATTAACGAAGTTATGGCTAAATTACCAGACGTAGATGCAAAAAATTAAAAATTTGCAGCATTTTTTCTTGGTTTTTTGGCTTGTGCCGGAGAACCAAAAATCCCACAGACTTCTTATTTATCGTGGCATGTAGGTCTGACGCAGACCTTTCCAACAAGTATAGATACAATGTTCTCCGATGTGTATTAACGAAGTTATGGCTAAATTACCAGACGTAGATGCAAAAAATTAAAAATTTGCAGCATTTTTTCTTGGTTTTTTGGCTTGTGCCGGAGAACCGAAAATCCTACAGACTTCTTATTTATTGTAGCATGTAGGTCTGACGCAGACCTTTCCAACAAGTATAGATACAATGTTCTCCGATGTGTATTAACGAAGTTATGGCTAAATTACCAGACGTAGATGCAAAAAATTAAAAATTTGCAGCATTTTTTCTTGGTTTTTTGGCTTGTGCCGGAGAACCAAAAATCCCACAGACTTCTTATTTATCGTGGCATGTAGGTCTGACGCAGACCTTTCCAACAAGCAAAAAATTAAAAATTTGCAGCATTTTTTCTTGGTTTTTTGGCTTGTGCCGGAGAACCAAAAATCCCACAGACTTCTTATTTATTGTAGCATGTAGGTCTGACGCAGACCTTTCCAACAAGTATAGATACAATGTTCTCCGATGTGTATTAACGAAGTTATGGCTAAATTACCAGACGTAGATGCAAAAAATTAAAAATTTGCAGCATTTTTTCTTGGTTTTTTGGCTTGTGCCGGAGAACCAAAAATCCCACAGACTTCTTATTTATCGTGGCATGTAGGTCTGACGCAGACCTTTCCAACAAGTATAGATACAATGTTCTCCGATGTGTATTAACGAAGTTATGGCTAAATTACCAGACGTAGATGCAAAAAATTAAAAATTTGCAGCATTTTTTCTTGGTTTTTTGGCTTGTGCCGGAGAACCAAAAATCCCACAGACTTCTTATTTATTGTAGCATGTAGGTCTGACGCAGACCTTTCCATCGCAAAAAGTTTCAATGTTCTCCGATGTGTATTAACGAAGTTATGGCTAAATTACCAGACGTAGATGCAAAAAATTAAAAATTTGCAGCATTTTTTCTTGGTTTTTTGGCTTGTGCCGGAGAACCGAAAATCCTACAGACTTCTTATTTATTGTAGCATGTAGGTCTGACGCAGACCTTTCCAACAAGTATAGATACAATGTTCTCCGATGTGTATTAACGAAGTTATGGCTAAATTACCAGACGTAGATGCAAAAAATTAAAAATTTGCAGCATTTTTTCTTGGTTTTTTGGCTTGTGCCGGAGAACCAAAAATCCCACAGACTTCTTATTTATCGTGGCATGTAGGTCTGACGCAGACCTTTCCAACAAGTATAGATACAATGTTCTCCGATGTGTATTAACGAAGTTATGGCTAAATTACCAGACGTAGATGCAAAAAATTAAAAATTTGCAGCATTTTTTCTTGGTTTTTTGGCTTGTGCCGGAGAACCAAAAATCCCACAGACTTCTTATTTATCGTGGCATGTAGGTCTGACGCAGACCTTTCCAACAAGTATAGATACAATGTTCTCCGATGTGTATTAACGAAGTTATGGCTAAATTACCAGACGTAGATGCAAAAAATTAAAAATTTGCAGCATTTTTTCTTGGTTTTTTGGCTTGTGCCGGAGAACCGAAAATCCTACAGACTTCTTATTTATTGTAGCATGTAGGTCTGACGCAGACCTTTCCAACAAGTATAGATACAATGTTCTCCGATGTGTATTAACGAAGTTATGGCTAAATTACCAGACGTAGATGCAAAAAATTAAAAATTTGCAGCATTTTTTCTTGGTTTTTTGGCTTGTGCCGGAGAACCAAAAATCCCACAGACTTCTTATTTATCGTGGCATGTAGGTCTGACGCAGACCTTTCCAACAAGTATAGATACAATGTTCTCCGATGTGTATTAACGAAGTTATGGCTAAATTACCAGACGTAGATGCAAAAAATTAAAAATTTGCAGCATTTTTTCTTGGTTTTTTGGCTTGTGCCGGAGAACCAAAAATCCCACAGACTTCTTATTTATCGTGGCATGTAGGTCTGACGCAGACCTTTCCAACAAGTATAGATACAATGTTCTCCGATGTGTATTAACGAAGTTATGGCTAAATTACCAGACGTAGATGCAAAAAATTAAAAATTTGCAGCATTTTTTCTTGGTTTTTTGGCTTGTGCCGGAGAACCGAAAATCCTACAGACTTCTTATTTATTGTAGCATGTAGGTCTGACGCAGACCTTTCCAACAAGTATAGATACAATGTTCTCCGATGTGTATTAACGAAGTTATGGCTAAATTACCAGACGTAGATGCAAAAAATTAAAAATTTGCAGCATTTTTTCTTGGTTTTTTGGCTTGTGCCGGAGAACCAAAAATCCCACAGACTTCTTATTTATCGTGGCATGTAGGTCTGACGCAGACCTTTCCAACAAGCAAAAAATTAAAAATTTGCAGCATTTTTTCTTGGTTTTTTGGCTTGTGCCGGAGAACCAAAAATCCCACAGACTTCTTATTTATTGTAGCATGTAGGTCTGACGCAGACCTTTCCAACAAGTATAGACACAATGTTCTCCGATGTGTATTAACGAAGTTATGGCTAAATTACCAGACGTAGATGCAAAAAATTAAAAATTTGCAGCATTTTTTCTTGGTTTTTTGGCTTGTGCCGGAGAACCGAAAATCCTACAGACTTCTTATTTATTGTAGCATGTAGGTCTGACGCAGACCTTTCCAACAAGTATAGATACAATGTTCTCCGATGTGTATTAACGAAGTTATGGCTAAATTACCAGACGTAGATGCAAAAAATTAAAAATTTGCAGCATTTTTTCTTGGTTTTTTGGCTTGTGCCGGAGAACCAAAAATCCCACAGACTTCTTATTTATCGTGGCATGTAGGTCTGACGCAGACCTTTCCAACAAGTATAGATACAATGTTCTCCGATGTGTATTAACGAAGTTATGGCTAAATTACCAGACGTAGATGCAAAAAATTAAAAATTTGCAGCATTTTTTCTTGGTTTTTTGGCTTGTGCCGGAGAACCGAAAATCCTACAGACTTCTTATTTATTGTAGCATGTAGGTCTGACGCAGACCTTTCCAACAAGTATAGATACAATGTTCTCCGATGTGTATTAACGAAGTTATGGCTAAATTACCAGACGTAGATGCAAAAAATTAAAAATTTGCAGCATTTTTTCTTGGTTTTTTGGCTTGTGCCGGAGAACCAAAAATCCCACAGACTTCTTATTTATCGTGGCATGTAGGTCTGACGCAGACCTTTCCAACAAGTATAGATACAATGTTCTCCGATGTGTATTAACGAAGTTATGGCTAAATTACCAGACGTAGATGCAAAAAATTAAAAATTTGCAGCATTTTTTCTTGGTTTTTTGGCTTGTGCCGGAGAACCGAAAATCCTACAGACTTCTTATTTATTGTAGCATGTAGGTCTGACGCAGACCTTTCCAACAAGTATAGATACAATGTTCTCCGATGTGTATTAACGAAGTTATGGCTAAATTACCAGACGTAGATGCAAAAAATTAAAAATTTGCAGCATTTTTTCTTGGTTTTTTGGCTTGTGCCGGAGAACCAAAAATCCCACAGACTTCTTATTTATCGTGGCATGTAGGTCTGACGCAGACCTTTCCAACAAGCAAAAAATTAAAAATTTGCAGCATTTTTTCTTGGTTTTTTGGCTTGTGCCGGAGAACCAAAAATCCCACAGACTTCTTATTTATTGTAGCATGTAGGTCTGACGCAGACCTTTCCAACAAGTATAGACACAATGTTCTCCGATGTGTATTAACGAAGTTATGGCTAAATTACCAGACGTAGATGCAAAAAATTAAAAATTTGCAGCATTTTTTCTTGGTTTTTTGGCTTGTGCCGGAGAACCGAAAATCCTACAGACTTCTTATTTATTGTAGCATGTAGGTCTGACGCAGACCTTTCCAACAAGTATAGATACAATGTTCTCCGATGTGTATTAACGAAGTTATGGCTAAATTACCAGACGTAGATGCAAAAAATTAAAAATTTGCAGCATTTTTTCTTGGTTTTTTTGGCTTGTGCCGGAGAACCAAAAATCCCACAGACTTCTTATTTATCGTGGCATGTAGGTCTGACGCAGACCTTTCCAACAAGTATAGATACAATGTTCTCCGATGTGTATTAACGAAGTTATGGCTAAATTACCAGACGTAGATGCAAAAAATTAAAAATTTGCAGCATTTTTTCTTGGTTTTTTGGCTTGTGCCGGAGAACCGAAAATCCTACAGACTTCTTATTTATTGTAGCATGTAGGTCTGACGCAGACCTTTCCAACAAGTATAGATACAATGTTCTCCGATGTGTATTAACGAAGTTATGGCTAAATTACCAGACGTAGATGCAAAAAATTAAAAATTTGCAGCATTTTTTCTTGGTTTTTTGGCTTGTGCCGGAGAACCAAAAATCCCACAGACTTCTTATTTATCGTGGCATGTAGGTCTGACGCAGACCTTTCCAACAAGCAAAAAATTAAAAATTTGCAGCATTTTTTCTTGGTTTTTTGGCTTGTGCCGGAGAACCAAAAATCCCACAGACTTCTTATTTATTGTAGCATGTAGGTCTGACGCAGACCTTTCCAACAAGTATAGATACAATGTTCTCCGATGTGTATTAACGAAGTTATGGCTAAATTACCAGACGTAGATGCAAAAAATTAAAAATTTGCAGCATTTTTTCTTGGTTTTTTGGCTTGTGCCGGAGAACCAAAAATCCCACAGACTTCTTATTTATCGTGGCATGTAGGTCTGACGCAGACCTTTCCAACAAGTATAGATACAATGTTCTCCGATGTGTATTAACGAAGTTATGGCTAAATTACCAGACGTAGATGCAAAAAATTAAAAATTTGCAGCATTTTTTCTTGGTTTTTTGGCTTGTGCCGGAGAACCAAAAATCCCACAGACTTCTTATTTATTGTAGCATGTAGGTCTGACGCAGACCTTTCCATCGCAAAAAGTTTCAATGTTCTCCGATGTGTATTAACGAAGTTATGGCTAAATTACCAGACGTAGATGCAAAAAATTAAAAATTTGCAGCATTTTTTCTTGGTTTTTTGGCTTGTGCCGGAGAACCGAAAATCCTACAGACTTCTTATTTATTGTAGCATGTAGGTCTGACGCAGACCTTTCCAACAAGTATAGATACAATGTTCTCCGATGTGTATTAACGAAGTTATGGCTAAATTACCAGACGTAGATGCAAAAAATTAAAAATTTGCAGCATTTTTTCTTGGTTTTTTGGCTTGTGCCGGAGAACCGAAAATCCCACAGACTTCTTATTTATCGTGGCATGTAGGTCTGACGCAGACCTTTCCAACAAGTATAGATACAATGTTCTCCGATGTGTATTAACGAAGTTATGGCTAAATTACCAGACGTAGATGCAAAAAATTAAAAATTTGCAGCATTTTTTCTTGGTTTTTTGGCTTGTGCCGGAGAACCGAAAATCCTACAGACTTCTTATTTATTGTAGCATGTAGGTCTGACGCAGACCTTTCCAACAAGTATAGATACAATGTTCTCCGATGTGTATTAACGAAGTTATGGCTAAATTACCAGACGTAGATGCAAAAAATTAAGAATTTGCAGCATTTTTTCTTGGTTTTTTGGCTTGTGCCGGAGAACCAAAAATCCCACAGACTTCTTATTTATCGTGGCATGTAGGTCTGACGCAGACCTTTCCAACAAGCAAAAAATTAAAAATTTGCAGCATTTTTTCTTGGTTTTTTGGCTTGTGCCGGAGAACCAAAAATCCCACAGACTTCTTATTTATTGTAGCATGTAGGTCTGACGCAGACCTTTCCAACAAGTATAGACACAATGTTCTCCGATGTGTATTAACGAAGTTATGGCTAAATTACCAGACGTAGATGCAAAAAATTAAAAATTTGCAGCATTTTTTCTTGGTTTTTTGGCTTGTGCCGGAGAACCGAAAATCCTACAGACTTCTTATTTATTGTAGCATGTAGGTCTGACGCAGACCTTTCCAACAAGTATAGATACAATGTTCTCCGATGTGTATTAACGAAGTTATGGCTAAATTACCAGACGTAGATGCAAAAAATTAAAAATTTGCAGCATTTTTTCTTGGTTTTTTGGCTTGTGCCGGAGAACCAAAAATCCCACAGACTTCTTATTTATCGTGGCATGTAGGTCTGACGCAGACCTTTCCAACAAGTATAGATACAATGTTCTCCGATGTGTATTAACGAAGTTATGGCTAAATTACCAGACGTAGATGCAAAAAATTAAAAATTTGCAGCATTTTTTCTTGGTTTTTTGGCTTGTGCCGGAGAACCGAAAATCCTACAGACTTCTTATTTATTGTAGCATGTAGGTCTGACGCAGACCTTTCCAACAAGTATAGATACAATGTTCTCCGATGTGTATTAACGAAGTTATGGCTAAATTACCAGACGTAGATGCAAAAAATTAAAAATTTGCAGCATTTTTTCTTGGTTTTTTGGCTTGTGCCGGAGAACCGAAAATCCCACAGACTTCTTATTTATCGTGGCATGTAGGTCTGACGCAGACCTTTCCAACAAGTATAGATACAATGTTCTCCGATGTGTATTAACGAAGTTATGGCTAAATTACCAGACGTAGATGCAAAAAATTAAAAATTTGCAGCATTTTTTCTTGGTTTTTTGGCTTGTGCCGGAGAACCGAAAATCCTACAGACTTCTTATTTATTGTAGCATGTAGGTCTGACGCAGACCTTTCCAACAAGTATAGATACAATGTTCTCCGATGTGTATTAACGAAGTTATGGCTAAATTACCAGACGTAGATGCAAAAAATTAAAAATTTGCAGCATTTTTTCTTGGTTTTTTGGCTTGTGCCGGAGAACCAAAAATCCCACAGACTTCTTATTTATCGTGGCATGTAGGTCTGACGCAGACCTTTCCAACAAGCAAAAAATTAAAAATTTGCAGCATTTTTTCTTGGTTTTTTGGCTTGTGCCGGAGAACCAAAAATCCCACAGACTTCTTATTTATTGTAGCATGTAGGTCTGACGCAGACCTTTCCAACAAGTATAGACACAATGTTCTCCGATGTGTATTAACGAAGTTATGGCTAAATTACCAGACGTAGATGCAAAAAATTAAAAATTTGCAGCATTTTTTCTTGGTTTTTTGGCTTGTGCCGGAGAACCGAAAATCCTACAGACTTCTTATTTATTGTAGCATGTAGGTCTGACGCAGACCTTTCCAACAAGTATAGATACAATGTTCTCCGATGTGTATTAACGAAGTTATGGCTAAATTACCAGACGTAGATGCAAAAAATTAAAAATTTGCAGCATTTTTTCTTGGTTTTTTGGCTTGTGCCGGAGAACCAAAAATCCCACAGACTTCTTATTTATCGTGGCATGTAGGTCTGACGCAGACCTTTCCAACAAGCAAAAAATTAAAAATTTGCAGCATTTTTTCTTGGTTTTTTGGCTTGTGCCGGAGAACCAAAAATCCCACAGACTTCTTATTTATCGTGGCATGTAGGTCTGACGCAGACCTTTCCAACAAGTATAGATACAATGTTCTCCGATGTGTATTAACGAAGTTATGGCTAAATTACCAGACGTAGATGCAAAAAATTAAAAATTTGCAGCATTTTTTCTTGGTTTTTTGGCTTGTGCCGGAGAACCAAAAATCCCACAGACTTCTTATTTATTGTAGCATGTAGGTCTGACGCAGACCTTTCCATCGCAAAAAGTTTCAATGTTCTCCGATGTGTATTAACGAAGTTATGGCTAAATTACCAGACGTAGATGCAAAAAATTAAAAATTTGCAGCATTTTTTCTTGGTTTTTTGGCTTGTGCCGGAGAACCGAAAATCCTACAGACTTCTTATTTATTGTAGCATGTAGGTCTGACGCAGACCTTTCCAACAAGTATAGATACAATGTTCTCCGATGTGTATTAACGAAGTTATGGCTAAATTACCAGACGTAGATGCAAAAAATTAAAAATTTGCAGCATTTTTTCTTGGTTTTTTGGCTTGTGCCGGAGAACCGAAAATCCTACAGACTTCTTATTTATTGTAGCATGTAGGTCTGACGCAGACCTTTCCAACAAGTATAGATACAATGTTCTCCGATGTGTATTAACGAAGTTATGGCTAAATTACCAGACGTAGATGCAAAAAATTAAAAATTTGCAGCATTTTTTCTTGGTTTTTTGGCTTGTGCCGGAGAACCAAAAATCCCACAGACTTCTTATTTATCGTGGCATGTAGGTCTGACGCAGACCTTTCCAACAAGTATAGACACAATGTTCTCCGATGTGTATTAACGAAGTTATGGCTAAATTACCAGACGTAGATGCAAAAAATTAAAAATTTGCAGCATTTTTTCTTGGTTTTTTGGCTTGTGCCGGAGAACCGAAAATCCTACAGACTTCTTATTTATTGTAGCATGTAGGTCTGACGCAGACCTTTCCAACAAGTATAGATACAATGTTCTCCGATGTGTATTAACGAAGTTATGGCTAAATTACCAGACGTAGATGCAAAAAATTAAAAATTTGCAGCATTTTTTCTTGGTTTTTTGGCTTGTGCCGGAGAACCAAAAATCCCACAGACTTCTTATTTATCGTGGCATGTAGGTCTGACGCAGACCTTTCCAACAAGTATAGATACAATGTTCTCCGATGTGTATTAACGAAGTTATGGCTAAATTACCAGACGTAGATGCAAAAAATTAAAAATTTGCAGCATTTTTTCTTGGTTTTTTGGCTTGTGCCGGAGAACCGAAAATCCTACAGACTTCTTATTTATTGTAGCATGTAGGTCTGACGCAGACCTTTCCAACAAGTATAGATACAATGTTCTCCGATGTGTATTAACGAAGTTATGGCTAAATTACCAGACGTAGATGCAAAAAATTAAAAATTTGCAGCATTTTTTCTTGGTTTTTTGGCTTGTGCCGGAGAACCAAAAATCCCACAGACTTCTTATTTATCGTGGCATGTAGGTCTGACGCAGACCTTTCCAACAAGCAAAAAATTAAAAATTTGCAGCATTTTTTCTTGGTTTTTTGGCTTGTGCCGGAGAACCAAAAATCCCACAGACTTCTTATTTATTGTAGCATGTAGGTCTGACGCAGACCTTTCCAACAAGTATAGATACAATGTTCTCCGATGTGTATTAACGAAGTTATGGCTAAATTACCAGACGTAGATGCAAAAAATTAAAAATTTGCAGCATTTTTTCTTGGTTTTTTGGCTTGTGCCGGAGAACCAAAAATCCCACAGACTTCTTATTTATCGTGGCATGTAGGTCTGACGCAGACCTTTCCAACAAGTATAGATACAATGTTCTCCGATGTGTATTAACGAAGTTATGGCTAAATTACCAGACGTAGATGCAAAAAATTAAAAATTTGCAGCATTTTTTCTTGGTTTTTTGGCTTGTGCCGGAGAACCAAAAATCCCACAGACTTCTTATTTATTGTAGCATGTAGGTCTGACGCAGACCTTTCCATCGCAAAAAGTTTCAATGTTCTCCGATGTGTATTAACGAAGTTATGGCTAAATTACCAGACGTAGATGCAAAAAATTAAAAATTTGCAGCATTTTTTCTTGGTTTTTTGGCTTGTGCCGGAGAACCAAAAATCCCACAGACTTCTTATTTATTGTAGCATGTAGGTCTGACGCAGACCTTTCCATCGCAAAAAGTTTCAATGTTCTCCGATGTGTATTAACGAAGTTATGGCTAAATTACCAGACGTAGATGCAAAAAATTAAAAATTTGCAGCATTTTTTCTTGGTTTTTTGGCTTGTGTCGGAGAACCGAAAATCCTACAGACTTCTTATTTATTGTAGCATGTAGGTCTGACGCAGACCTTTCCAACAAGTATAGATACAATGTTCTCCGATGTGTATTAACGAAGTTATGGCTAAATTACCAGACGTAGATGCAAAAAATTAAAAATTTGCAGCATTTTTTCTTGGTTTTTTGGCTTGTGCCGGAGAACCAAAAATCCCACAGACTTCTTATTTATCGTGGCATGTAGGTCTGACGCAGACCTTTCCAACAAGTATAGATACAATGTTCTCCGATGTGTATTAACGAAGTTATGGCTAAATTACCAGACGTAGATGCAAAAAATTAAAAATTTGCAGCATTTTTTCTTGGTTTTTTGGCTTGTGCCGGAGAACCAAAAATCCCACAGACTTCTTATTTATTGTAGCATGTAGGTCTGACGCAGACCTTTCCATCGCAAAAAGTTTCAATGTTCTCCGATGTGTATTAACGAAGTTATGGCTAAATTACCAGACGTAGATGCAAAAAATTAAAAATTTGCAGCATTTTTTCTTGGTTTTTTGGCTTGTGTCGGAGAACCGAAAATCCTACAGACTTCTTATTTATTGTAGCATGTAGGTCTGACGCAGACCTTTCCAACAAGTATAGATACAATGTTCTCCGATGTGTATTAACGAAGTTATGGCTAAATTTACCAGACGTAGATGCAAAAAATTAAAAATTTGCAGCATTTTTTCTTGGTTTTTTGGCTTGTGCCGGAGAACCGAAAATCCTACAGACTTCTTATTTATTGTAGCATGTAGGTCTGACGCAGACCTTTCCAACAAGTATAGATACAATGTTCTCCGATGTGTATAACGAAGTTATGGCTAAATTACCAGACGTAGATGCAAAAAATTAAAAATTTGCAGCATTTTTTCTTGGTTTTTTGGCTTGTGCCGGAGAACCAAAAATCCTACAGACTTCTTATTTATCGTGGCATGTAGGTCTGACGCAGACCTTTCCAACAAGTATAGATACAATGTTCTCCGATGTGTATTAACGAAGTTATGGCTAAATTACCAGACGTAGATGCAAAAAATTAAAAATTTGCAGCATTTTTTCTTGGTTTTTGGCTTGTGCCGGAGAACAAAAATCCCACAGACTTCTTATTTATCGTGGCATGTAGGTCTGACGCAGACCTTTCCAACAAGTATAGATACAATGTTCTCCGATGTGTATTAACGAAGTTATGGCTAAATTACCAGACGTAGATGCAAAAAATTAAAAATTTGCAGCATTTTTTCTTGGTTTTTTGGCTTGTGCCGGAGAACCAAAAATCCCACAGACTTCTTATTTATCGTGGCATGTAGGTCTGACGCAGACCTTTCCAACAAGTATAGATACAATGTTCTCCGATGTGTATTAACGAAGTTATGGCTAAATTACCAGACGTAGATGCAAAAAATTAAAAATTTGCAGCATTTTTTCTTGGTTTTTTGGCTTGTGCCGGAGAACCGAAAATCCTACAGACTTCTTATTTATCTGTGCATGTAGGTCTGACGCAGACCTTTCCAACAAGTATAGATACAATGTTCTCCGATGTGTATTAACGAAGTTATGGCTAAATTACCAGACGTAGATGCAAAAAATTAAAAATTTGCAGCATTTTTTCTTGGTTTTTTGGCTTGTGCCGGAGAACCGAAAATCCTACAGACTTCTTATTTATTGTAGCATGTAGGTCTGACGCAGACCTTTCCAACAAGTATAGATACAATGTTCTCCGATGTGTATTAACGAAGTTATGGCTAAATTACCAGACGTAGATGCAAAAAATTAAAAATTTGCAGCATTTTTTCTTGGTTTTTTGGCTTGTGCCGGAGAACCGAAAATCCTACAGACTTCTTATTTATTGTAGCATGTAGGTCTGACGCAGACCTTTCCAACAAGTATAGATACAATGTTCTCCGATGTGTATTAACGAAGTTATGGCTAAATTACCAGACGTAGATGCAAAAAATTAAAAATTTGCAGCATTTTTTCTTGGTTTTTTGGCTTGTGCCGGAGAACCAAAATCCCACAGACTTCTTATTTATTGTAGCATGTAGGTCTGACGCAGACCTTTCCAACAAGTATAGATACAATGTTCTCCGATGTGTATTAACGAAGTTATGGCTAAATTACCAGACGTAGATGCAAAAAATTAAAAATTTGCAGCATTTTTTCTGGTTTTTGGCTTGTGCCGGAGAACCAAAAATCCCACAGACTTCTTATTTATCGTGGCATGTAGGTCTGACGCAGACCTTTCCAACAAGTATAGATACAATGTTCTCCGATGTGTATTAACGAAGTTATGGCTAAATTACCAGACGTAGATGCAAAAAATTAAAAATTTGCAGCATTTTTTCTTGGTTTTTTGGCTTGTGCCGGAGAACCAAAAATCCCACAGACTTCTTATTTATCGTGGCATGTAGGTCTGACGCAGACCTTTCCAACAAGTATAGATACAATGTTCTCCGATGTGTATTAACGAAGTTATGGCTAAATTACCAGACGTAGATGCAAAAAATTAAAAATTTGCAGCATTTTTTCTTGGTTTTTTGGCTTGTGCCGGAGAACCGAAAATCCTACAGACTTCTTATTTATTGTAGCATGTAGGTCTGACGCAGACCTTTCCAACAAGTATAGATACAATGTTCTCCGATGTGTATTAACGAAGTTATGGCTAAATTACCAGACGTAGATGCAAAAAATTAAAATTTGCAGCATTTTTTCTTGGTTTTTTGGCTTGTGCCGGAGAACCGAAAATCCTACAGACTTCTTATTTATTGTAGCATGTAGGTCTGACGCAGACCTTTCCAACAAGTATAGATACAATGTTCTCCGATGTGTATTAACGAAGTTATGGCTAAATTACCAGACGTAGATGCAAAAAATTAAAAATTTGCAGCATTTTTTCTTGGTTTTTTGGCTTGTGCCGGAGAACCGAAAATCCTACAGACTTCTTATTTATTGTAGCATGTAGGTCTGACGCAGACCTTTCCAACAAATATAGATACAATGTTCTCCGATGTGTATTAACGAAGTTATGGCTAAATTACCAGACGTAGATGCAAAAAATTAAAAATTTGCAGCATTTTTTCTTGGTTTTTTGGCTTGTGCCGGAGAACCGAAAATCCTACAGACTTCTTATTTATTGTAGCATGTAGGTCTGACGCAGACCTTTCCAACAAGTATAGATACAATGTTCTCCGATGTGTATTAACGAAGTTATGGCTAAATTACCAGACGTAGATGCAAAAAATTAAAAATTTGCAGCA
The DNA here is from genome assembly GCA_964034945.1 of Chrysopilus asiliformis. Classification (NCBI taxonomy): domain Eukaryota; kingdom Metazoa; phylum Arthropoda; class Insecta; order Diptera; family Rhagionidae; genus Chrysopilus; species Chrysopilus asiliformis. The sequence goes on along the minus strand of CAXIUK010000004.1, from coordinate 19,880 downwards.
TTTTTCTTGGTTTTTTGGCTTGTGCCGGAGAACCGAAAATCCTACAGACTTCTTATTTATTGTAGCATGTAGGTCTGACGCAGACCTTTCCAACAAGTATAGATACAATGTTCTCCGATGTGTATTAACGAAGTTATGGCTAAATTACCAGACGTAGATGCAAAAAATTAAAAATTTGCAGCATTTTTTCTTGGTTTTTTGGCTTGTGCCGGAGAACCAAAAATCCCACAGACTTCTTATTTATCGTGGCATGTAGGTCTGACGCAGACCTTTCCAACAAGTATAGATACAATGTTCTCCGATGTGTATTAACGAAGTTATGGCTAAATTACCAGACGTAGATGCAAAAAATTAAAAATTTGCAGCATTTTTTCTTGGTTTTTTGGCTTGTGCCGGAGAACCGAAAAATCCTACAGACTTCTTATTTATTGTAGCATGTAGGTCTGACGCAGACCTTTCCAACAAGTATAGATACAATGTTCTCCGATGTGTATTAACGAAGTTATGGCTAAATTACCAGACGTAGATGCAAAAAATTAAAAATTTGCAGCATTTTTTCTTGGTTTTTTGGCTTGTGCCGGAGAACCGAAAATCCTACAGACTTCTTATTTATTGTAGCATGTAGGTCTGACGCAGACCTTTCCAACAAGTATAGATACAATGTTCTCCGATGTGTATTAACGAAGTTATGGCTAAATTACCAGACGTAGATGCAAAAAATTAAAAATTTGCAGCATTTTTTCTTGTTTTTTGGCTTGTGCCGGAGAACCGAAAATCCTACAGACTTCTTATTTATTGTAGCATGTAGGTCTGACGCAGACCTTTCCAACAAGTATAGATACAATGTTCTCCGATGTGTATTAACGAAGTTATGGCTAAATTACCAGACGTAGATGCAAAAAATTAAAAATTTGCAGCATTTTTTCTTGGTTTTTTGGCTTGTGCCGGAGAACCGAAAATCCTACAGACTTCTTATTTATTGTAGCATGTAGGTCTGACGCAGACCTTTCCAACAAATATAGATACAATGTTCTCCGATGTGTATTAACGAAGTTATGGCTAAATTACCAGACGTAGATGCAAAAAATTAAAAATTTGCAGCATTTTTTCTTGGTTTTTTGGCTTGTGCCGGAGAACCGAAAATCCTACAGACTTCTTATTTATTGTAGCATGTAGGTCTGACGCAGACCTTTCCAACAAGTATAGATACAATGTTCTCCGATGTGTATTAACGAAGTTATGGCTAAATTACCAGACGTAGATGCAAAAAATTAAAAATTTGCAGCATTTTTTCTTGGTTTTTTGGCTTGTGCCGGAGAACCGAAAATCCTACAGACTTCTTATTTATTGTAGCATGTAGGTCTGACGCAGACCTTTCCAACAAATATAGATACAATGTTCTCCGATGTGTATTAACGAAGTTATGGCTAAATTACCAGACGTAGATGCAAAAAATTAAAAATTTGCAGCATTTTTTCTTGGTTTTTTGGCTTGTGCCGGAGAACCGAAAATCCTACAGACTTCTTATTTATTGTAGCATGTAGGTCTGACGCAGACCTTTCCAACAAGTATAGATACAATGTTCTCCGATGTGTATTAACGAAGTTATGGCTAAATTACCAGACGTAGATGCAAAAATTAAAAATTTGCAGCATTTTTTCTTGGTTTTTTGGCTTGTGCCGGAGAACCGAAAATCCTACAGACTTCTTATTTATTGTAGCATGTAGGTCTGACGCAGACCTTTCCAACAAGTATAGATACAATGTTCTCCGATGTGTATTAACGAAGTTATGGCTAAATTACCAGACGTAGATGCAAAAAATTAAAAATTTGCAGCATTTTTTCTTGGTTTTTTGGCTTGTGCCGGAGAACCGAAAATCCTACAGACTTCTTATTTATTGTAGCATGTAGGTCTGACGCAGACCTTTCCAACAAGTATAGATACAATGTTCTCCGATGTGTATTAACGAAGTTATGGCTAAATTACCAGACGTAGATGCAAAAAATTAAAATTTGCAGCATTTTTTCTTGGTTTTTTGGCTTGTGCCGGAGAACCAAAAATCCCACAGACTTCTTATTTATCGTGGCATGTAGGTCTGACGCAGACCTTTCCAACAAGTATAGATACAATGTTCTCCGATGTGTATTAACGAAGTTATGGCTAAATTACCAGACGTAGATGCAAAAAATTAAAAATTTGCAGCATTTTTTCTTGGTTTTTTGGCTTGTGCCGGAGAACCAAAAATCCCACAGACTTCTTATTTATCGTGGCATGTAGGTCTGACGCAGACCTTTCCAACAAGTATAGATACAATGTTCTCCGATGTGTATTAACGAAGTTATGGCTAAATTACCAGACGTAGATGCAAAAAATTAAAAATTTGCAGCATTTTTTCTTGGTTTTTTGGCTTGTGCCGGAGAACCGAAAATCCTACAGACTTCTTATTTATTGTAGCATGTAGGTCTGACGCAGACCTTTCCAACAAGTATAGATACAATGTTCTCCGATGTGTATTAACGAAGTTATGGCTAAATTACCAGACGTAGATGCAAAAAATTAAAAATTTGCAGCATTTTTTCTTGGTTTTTTGGCTTGTGCCGGAGAACCGAAAATCCTACAGACTTCTTATTTATTGTAGCATGTAGGTCTGACGCAGACCTTTCCAACAAGTATAGATACAATGTTCTCCGATGTGTATTAACGAAGTTATGGCTAAATTACCAGACGTAGATGCAAAAAATTAAAATTTGCAGCATTTTTTCTTGTTTTTTGGCTTGTGCCGGAGAACCAAAAATCCACAGACTTCTTATTTATCGTGCATGTAGGTCTGACGCAGACCTTTCCAACAAGTATAGATACAATGTTCTCCGATGTGTATTAACGAAGTTATGGCTAAATTACCAGACGTAGATGCAAAAAATTAAAAATTTGCAGCATTTTTTCTTGGTTTTTTGGCTTGTGCCGGAGAACCAAAAATCCCACAGACTTCTTATTTATCGTGGCATGTAGGTCTGACGCAGACCTTTCCAACAAGTATAGATACAATGTTCTCCGATGTGTATTAACGAAGTTATGGCTAAATTACCAGACGTAGATGCAAAAAATTAAAAATTTGCAGCATTTTTTCTTGGTTTTTTGGCTTGTGCCGGAGAACCAAAAATCCCACAGACTTCTTATTTATCGTGGCATGTAGGTCTGACGCAGACCTTTCCAACAAGTATAGATACAATGTTCTCCGATGTGTATTAACGAAGTTATGGCTAAATTACCAGACGTAGATGCAAAAAATTAAAAATTTGCAGCATTTTTTCTTGGTTTTTTGGCTTGTGCCGGAGAACCAAAAATCCCACAGACTTCTTATTTATCGTGCATGTAGGTCTGACGCAGACCTTTCCAACAAGTATAGATACAATGTTCTCCAATGTGTATTAACGAAGTTATGGCTAAATTACCAGACGTAGATGCAAAAAATTAAAAATTTGCAGCATTTTTTCTTGGTTTTTTGGCTTGTGCCGGAGAACCGAAAATCCTACAGACTTCTTATTTATTGTAGCATGTAGGTCTGACGCAGACCTTTCCAACAAGTATAGATACAATGTTCTCCGATGTGTATTAACGAAGTTATGGCTAAATTACCAGACGTAGATGCAAAAAATTAAAAATTTGCAGCATTTTTTCTTGGTTTTTTGGCTTGTGCCGGAGAACCGAAAATCCTACAGACTTCTTATTTATTGTAGCATGTAGGTCTGACGCAGACCTTTCCAACAAGTATAGATACAATGTTCTCCGATGTGTATTAACGAAGTTATGGCTAAATTACCAGACGTAGATGCAAAAAATTAAAAATTTGCAGCATTTTTTTTGGTTTTTTGGCTTGTGCCGGAGAACCAAAAATCCCACAGACTTCTTATTTATTGTAGCATGTAGGTCTGACGCAGACCTTTCCAACAAATATAGATACAATGTTCTCCGATGTGTATTAACGAAGTTATGGCTAAATTACCAGACGTAGATGCAAAAAATTAAAAAATTGCAGCATTTTTTCTTGGTTTTTTGGCTTGTGCCGGAGAACCAAAAATCCCACAGACTTCTTATTTATCGTGGCATGTAGGTCTGACGCAGACCTTTCCAACAAGTATAGATACAATGTTCTCCAATGTGTATTAACGAAGTTATGGCTAAATTACCAGACGTAGATGCAAAAAATTAAAAATTTGCAGCATTTTTTCTTGGTTTTTTGGCTTGTGCCGGAGAACCGAAAATCCTACAGACTTCTTATTTATTGTAGCATGTAGGTCTGACGCAGACCTTTCCAACAAGTATAGATACAATGTTCTCCGATGTGTATTAACGAAGTTATGGCTAAATTACCAGACGTAGATGCAAAAAATTAAAAATTTGCAGCATTTTTTCTTGGTTTTTTGGCTTGTGCCGGAGAACCGAAAATCCTACAGACTTCTTATTTATTGTAGCATGTAGGTCTGACGCAGACCTTTCCAACAAGTATAGATACAATGTTCTCCGATGTGTATTAACGAAGTTATGGCTAAATTACCAGACGTAGATGCAAAAAATTAAAAATTTGCAGCATTTTTTTTGGTTTTTTGGCTTGTGCCGGAGAACCAAAAATCCCACAGACTTCTTATTTATTGTAGCATGTAGGTCTGACGCAGACCTTCCAAAGTAATGTTCTCCGATGTGTATTAACGAAGTTATGGCTAAATTACCAGACGTAGATGCAAAAAATTAAAAAATTGCAGCATTTTTTCTTGGTTTTTTGGCTTGTGCCGGAGAACCAAAAATCCCACAGACTTCTTATTTATCGTGGCATGTAGGTCTGACGCAGACCTTTCCAACAAGTATAGATACAATGTTCTCCAATGTGTATTAACGAAGTTATGGCTAAATTACCAGACGTAGATGCAAAAAATTAAAAATTTGCAGCATTTTTTCTTGGTTTTTTGGCTTGTGCCGGAGAACCGAAAATCCTACAGACTTCTTATTTATTGTAGCATGTAGGTCTGACGCAGACCTTTCCAACAAGTATAGATACAATGTTCTCCGATGTGTATTAACGAAGTTATGGCTAAATTACCAGACGTAGATGCAAAAAATTAAAAATTTGCAGCATTTTTTCTTGGTTTTTTGGCTTGTGCCGGAGAACCGAAAATCCTACAGACTTCTTATTTATTGTAGCATGTAGGTCTGACGCAGACCTTTCCAACAAGTATAGATACAATGTTCTCCGATGTGTATTAACGAAGTTATGGCTAAATTACCAGACGTAGATGCAAAAAATTAAAAATTTGCAGCATTTTTTTTTGGTTTTTTGGCTTGTGCCGGAGAACCAAAAATCCCACAGACTTCTTATTTATTGTAGCATGTAGGTCTGACGCAGACCTTTCCAACAAATATAGATACAATGTTCTCCGATGTGTATTAACGAAGTTATGGCTAAATTACCAGACGTAGATGCAAAAAATTAAAAATTTGCAGCATTTTTTCTTGGTTTTTTGGCTTGTGCCGGAGAACCGAAAATCCTACAGACTTCTTATTTATTGTAGCATGTAGGTCTGACGCAGACCTTTCCAACAAGTATAGATACAATGTTCTCCGATGTGTATTAACGAAGTTATGGCTAAATTACCAGACGTAGATGCAAAAAATTAAAAATTTGCAGCATTTTTTCTTGGTTTTTTGGCTTGTGCCGGAGAACCGAAAATCCTACAGACTTCTTATTTATTGTAGCATGTAGGTCTGACGCAGACCTTTCCAACAAGTATAGATACAATGTTCTCCGATGTGTATTAACGAAGTTATGGCTAAATTACCAGACGTAGATGCAAAAAATTAAAAATTTGCAGCATTTTTTCTTGGTTTTTTGGCTTGTGCCGGAGAACCAAAAATCCCACAGACTTCTTATTTATTGTAGCATGTAGGTCTGACGCAGACCTTTCCAACAAGTATAGATACAATGTTCTCCGATGTGTATTAACGAAGTTATGGCTAAATTACCAGACGTAGATGCAAAAAATTAAAAATTTGCAGCATTTTTTCTTGGTTTTTTGGCTTGTGCCGGAGAACCGAAAATCCTACAGACTTCTTATTTATTGTAGCATGTAGGTCTGACGCAGACCTTTCCAACAAGTATAGATACAATGTTCTCCGATGTGTATTAACGAAGTTATGGCTAAATTACCAGACGTAGATGCAAAAAATTAAAAATTTGCAGCATTTTTTCTTGGTTTTTGGCTTGTGCCGGAGAACCAAAAATCCCACAGACTTCTTATTTATCGTGGCATGTAGGTCTGACGCAGACCTTTCCAACAAGTATAGATACAATGTTCTCCGATGTGTATTAACGAAGTTATGGCTAAATTACCAGACGTAGATGCAAAAAATTAAAAATTTGCAGCATTTTTTCTTGGTTTTTTGGCTTGTGCCGGAGAACCAAAAATCCCACAGACTTCTTATTTATCGTGGCATGTAGGTCTGACGCAGACCTTTCCAACAAGTATAGATACAATGTTCTCCGATGTGTATTAACGAAGTTATGGCTAAATTACCAGACGTAGATGCAAAAAATTAAAAATTTGCAGCATTTTTTCTTGGTTTTTTGGCTTGTGCCGGAGAACCGAAAATCCTACAGACTTCTTATTTATTGTAGCATGTAGGTCTGACGCAGACCTTTCCAACAAGTATAGATACAATGTTCTCCGATGTGTATTAACGAAGTTATGGCTAAATTACCAGACGTAGATGCAAAAAATTAAAAATTTGCAGCATTTTTTCTTGGTTTTTTGGCTTGTGCCGGAGAACCAAAAATCCCACAGACTTCTTATTTATCGTGGCATGTAGGTCTGACGCAGACCTTTCCAACAAGTATAGATACAATGTTCTCCGATGTGTATTAACGAAGTTATGGCTAAATTACCAGACGTAGATGCAAAAAATTAAAAATTTGCAGCATTTTTTCTTGGTTTTTTGGCTTGTGCCGGAGAACCAAAAATCCCACAGACTTCTTATTTATCGTGGCATGTAGGTCTGACGCAGACCTTTCCAACAAGTATAGATACAATGTTCTCCGATGTGTATTAACGAAGTTATGGCTAAATTACCAGACGTAGATGCAAAAAATTAAAAATTTGCAGCATTTTTTCTTGGTTTTTTGGCTTGTGCCGGAGAACCGAAAATCCTACAGACTTCTTATTTATTGTAGCATGTAGGTCTGACGCAGACCTTTCCAACAAGTATAGATACAATGTTCTCCGATGTGTATTAACGAAGTTATGGCTAAATTACCAGACGTAGATGCAAAAAATTAAAAATTTGCAGCATTTTTTCTTGGTTTTTTGGCTTGTGCCGGAGAACCGAAAATCCTACAGACTTCTTATTTATTGTAGCATGTAGGTCTGACGCAGACCTTTCCAACAAGTATAGATACAATGTTCTCCGATGTGTATTAACGAAGTTATGGCTAAATTACCAGACGTAGATGCAAAAAATTAAAAATTTGCAGCATTTTTTCTTGGTTTTTTGGCTTGTGCCGGAGAACCAAAAATCCCACAGACTTCTTATTTATCGTGGCATGTAGGTCTGACGCAGACCTTTCCAACAAGTATAGATACAATGTTCTCCGATGTGTATTAACGAAGTTATGGCTAAATTACCAGACGTAGATGCAAAAAATTAAAAATTTGCAGCATTTTTTCTTGGTTTTTTGGCTTGTGCCGGAGAACCAAAAATCCCACAGACTTCTTATTTATCGTGGCATGTAGGTCTGACGCAGACCTTTCCAACAAGTATAGATACAATGTTCTCCGATGTGTATTAACGAAGTTATGGCTAAATTACCAGACGTAGATGCAAAAAATTAAAATTTGCAGCATTTTTTCTTGGTTTTTTGGCTTGTGCCGGAGAACCAAAAATCCACAGACTTCTTATTTATCGTGGCATGTAGGTCTGACGCAGACCTTTCCAACAAGTATAGATACAATGTTCTCCGATGTGTATTAACGAAGTTATGGCTAAATTACCAGACGTAGATGCAAAAAATTAAAAATTTGCAGCATTTTTTCTTGGTTTTTTGGCTTGTGCCGGAGAACCGAAAATCCTACAGACTTCTTATTTATTGTAGCATGTAGGTCTGACGCAGACCTTTCCAACAAGTATAGATACAATGTTCTCCGATGTGTATTAACGAAGTTATGGCTAAATTACCAGACGTAGATGCAAAAAATTAAAAATTTGCAGCATTTTTTCTTGGTTTTTTGGCTTGTGCCGGAGAACCAAAAATCCCACAGACTTCTTATTTATCGTGGCATGTAGGTCTGACGCAGACCTTTCCAACAAGTATAGATACAATGTTCTCCGATGTGTATTAACGAAGTTATGGCTAAATTACCAGACGTAGATGCAAAAAATTAAAAATTTGCAGCATTTTTTCTTGGTTTTTTGGCTTGTGCCGGAGAACCAAAAATCCCACAGACTTCTTATTTATCGTGGCATGTAGGTCTGACGCAGACCTTTCCAACAAGTATAGATACAATGTTCTCCGATGTGTATTAACGAAGTTATGGCTAAATTACCAGACGTAGATGCAAAAAATTAAAAATTTGCAGCATTTTTTCTTGGTTTTTTGGCTTGTGCCGGAGAACCGAAAATCCTACAGACTTCTTATTTATTGTAGCATGTAGGTCTGACGCAGACCTTTCCAACAGTATAGATACAATGTTCTCCGATGTGTATTAACGAAGTTATGGCTAAATTACCAGACGTAGATGCAAAAAATTAAAAATTTGCAGCATTTTTTCTTGGTTTTTTGGCTTGTGCCGGAGAACCAAAAATCCCACAGACTTCTTATTTATCGTGGCATGTAGGTCTGACGCAGACCTTTCAACAAGTATAGATACAATGTTCTCCGATGTGTATTAACGAAGTTATGGCTAAATTACCAGACGTAGATGCAAAAAATTAAAAATTTGCAGCATTTTTCTTGGTTTTTTGGCTTGTGCCGGAGAACCAAAAATCCCACAGACTTCTTATTTATCGTGGCATGTAGGTCTGACGCAGACCTTTCCAACAAGTATAGATACAATGTTCTCCGATGTGTATTAACGAAGTTATGGCTAAATTACCAGACGTAGATGCAAAAAATTAAAAATTTGCAGCATTTTTTCTTGGTTTTTTGGCTTGTGCCGGAGAACCAAAAATCCCACAGACTTCTTATTTATCGTGGCATGTAGGTCTGACGCAGACCTTTCCAACAAGTATAGATACAATGTTCTCCGATGTGTATTAACGAAGTTATGGCTAAATTACCAGACGTAGATGCAAAAAATTAAAATTTGCAGCATTTTTTCTTGGTTTTTTGGCTTGTGCCGGAGAACCGAAAATCCTACAGACTTCTTATTTATTGTAGCATGTAGGTCTGACGCAGACCTTTCCAACAAGTATAGATACAATGTTCTCCGATGTGTATTAACGAAGTTATGGCTAAATTACCAGACGTAGATGCAAAAAATTAAAAATTTGCAGCATTTTTTCTTGGTTTTTTGGCTTGTGCCGGAGAACCGAAAATCCTACAGACTTCTTATTTATTGTAGCATGTAGGTCTGACGCAGACCTTTCCAACAGGTATAGATACAATGTTCTCCAATGTGTATTAACGAAGTTATGGCTAAATTACCAGACGTAGATGCAAAAAATTAAAAATTTGCAGCATTTTTTCTTGGTTTTTTGGCTTGTGCCGGAGAACCAAAAATCCCACAGACTTCTTATTTATTGTAGCATGTAGGTCTGACGCAGACCTTTCCAACAAGTATAGATACAATGTTCTCCGATGTGTATTAACGAAGTTATGGCTAAATTACCAGACGTAGATGCAAAAAATTAAAAATTTGCAGCATTTTTTCTTGGTTTTTTGGCTTGTGCCGGAGAACCGAAAATCCTACAGACTTCTTATTTATTGTAGCATGTAGGTCTGACGCAGACCTTTCCAACAAGTATAGATACAATGTTCTCCGATGTGTATTAACGAAGTTATGGCTAAATTACCAGACGTAGATGCAAAAAATTAAAAATTTGCAGCATTTTTTCTTGGTTTTTTGGCTTGTGCCGGAGAACCAAAAATCCCACAGACTTCTTATTTATCGTGGCATGTAGGTCTGACGCAGACCTTTCCAACAAGTATAGATACAATGTTCTCCGATGTGTATTAACGAAGTTATGGCTAAATTACCAGACGTAGATGCAAAAAATTAAAAATTTGCAGCATTTTTTCTTGGTTTTTTGGCTTGTGCCGGAGAACCAAAAATCCCACAGACTTCTTATTTATCGTGGCATGTAGGTCTGACGCAGACCTTTCCAACAAGTATAGATACAATGTTCTCCGATGTGTATTAACGAAGTTATGGCTAAATTACCAGACGTAGATGCAAAAAATTAAAAATTTGCAGCATTTTTTCTTGGTTTTTTGGCTTGTGCCGGAGAACCGAAAATCCTACAGACTTCTTATTTATTGTAGCATGTAGGTCTGACGCAGACCTTTCCAACAGGTATAGATACAATGTTCTCCGATGTGTATTAACGAAGTTATGGCTAAATTACCAGACGTAGATGCAAAAAATTAAAAATTTGCAGCATTTTTTCTTGGTTTTTTGGCTTGTGCCGGAGAACCAAAAATCCCACAGACTTCTTATTTATTGTAGCATGTAGGTCTGACGCAGACCTTTCCAACAAGTATAGATACAATGTTCTCCGATGTGTATTAACGAAGTTATGGCTAAATTACCAGACGTAGATGCAAAAAATTAAAAATTTGCAGCATTTTTTCTTGGTTTTTTGGCTTGTGCCGGAGAACCGAAAATCCCACAGACTTCTTATTTATTGTAGCATGTAGGTCTGACGCAGACCTTTCCAACAAGTATAGATACAATGTTCTCCGATGTGTATTAACGAAGTTATGGCTAAATTACCAGACGTAGATGCAAAAAATTAAAAATTTGCAGCATTTTTTCTTGGTTTTTTGGCTTGTGCCGGAGAACCAAAAATCCCACAGACTTCTTATTTATCGTGGCATGTAGGTCTGACGCAGACCTTTCCAACAAGTATAGATACAATGTTCTCCGATGTGTATTAACGAAGTTATGGCTAAATTACCAGACGTAGATGCAAAAATTAAAAATTTGCAGCATTTTTTCTTGGTTTTTTGGCTTGTGCCGGAGAACCAAAAATCCCACAGACTTCTTATTTATCGTGGCATGTAGGTCTGACGCAGACCTTTCCAACAAGTATAGATACAATGTTCTCCGATGTGTATTAACGAAGTTATGGCTAAATTACCAGACGTAGATGCAAAAAATTAAAAATTTGCAGCATTTTTTCTTGGTTTTTTGGCTTGTGCCGGAGAACCGAAAATCCTACAGACTTCTTATTTATTGTAGCATGTAGGTCTGACGCAGACCTTTCCAACAAGTATAGATACAATGTTCTCCGATGTGTATTAACGAAGTTATGGCTAAATTACCAGACGTAGATGCAAAAAATTAAAAATTTGCAGCATTTTTTCTTGGTTTTTTGGCTTGTGCCGGAGAACCAAAAATCCCACAGACTTCTTATTTATCGTGGCATGTAGGTCTGACGCAGACCTTTCCAACAAGTATAGATATAATGTTCTCCGATGTGTATTAACGAAGTTATGGCTAAATTACCAGACGTAGATGCAAAAAATTAAAAATTTGCAGCATTTTTTCTTGGTTTTTTGGCTTGTGCCGGAGAACCAAAAATCCCACAGACTTCTTATTTATCGTGGCATGTAGGTCTGACGCAGACCTTTCCAACAAGTATAGATACAATGTTCTCGATGTGTATTAACGAAGTTATGGCTAAATTACCAGACGTAGATGCAAAAAATTAAAAATTTGCAGCATTTTTTCTTGGTTTTTTGGCTTGTGCCGGAGAACCAAAAATCCCACAGACTTCTTATTTATCGTGGCATGTAGGTCTGACGCAGACCTTTCCAACAAGTATAGATACAATGTTCTCCGATGTGTATTAACGAAGTTATGGCTAAATTACCAGACGTAGATGCAAAAAATTAAAAATTTGCAGCATTTTTTCTTGGTTTTTTGGCTTGTGCCGGAGAACCGAAAATCCTACAGACTTCTTATTTATTGTAGCATGTAGGTCTGACGCAGACCTTTCCAACAAGTATAGATACAATGTTCTCCGATGTGTATTAACGAAGTTATGGCTAAATTACCAGACGTAGATGCAAAAAATTAAAAATTTGCAGCATTTTTTCTTGGTTTTTTGGCTTGTGCCGGAGAACCAAAAATCCCACAGACTTCTTATTTATCGTGGCATGTAGGTCTGACGCAGACCTTTCCAACAAGTATAGATATAATGTTCTCCGATGTGTATTAACGAAGTTATGGCTAAATTACCAGACGTAGATGCAAAAAATTAAAAATTTGCAGCATTTTTTCTTGGTTTTTTGGCTTGTGCCGGAGAACCAAAAATCCCACAGACTTCTTATTTATCGTGGCATGTAGGTCTGACGCAGACCTTTCCAACAAGGTAAGCACCAACTTTTTCTGAGGTGTAATAACGAAGCCATGGCTAAATTACCAGACGTATATGCCAAAAATTAAAAATTTGCAGCATTTTTTCTTGGTTTTTTGGCTCTTGCCGGAGACCGAAAATGCCATAGATTTCGGATTTATCGTGGCATGTAGGTCTGACGCAGACCTTTCCAACAAGATAAGCACCAACTTTTTCTGAGGTGTAATAACGAAGCCATGGCTAAATTACCAGACGTATATGCCAAAAATTAAAAATTTGCAGCATTTTTTCTTGGTTTTTTGGCTCTTGCCGGAGAACCGAAAATGCCATAGATTTCGGATTTATCGTGGCATGTAGGTCTGACGCAGACCTTTCCAACAAGATAAGCACTAACTTTTTCTGAGGTGTAATAACGAAGCCATGGCTAAATTACCAGACGTATATGCCAAAAATTAAAAATTTGCAGCATTTTTTCTTGGTTTTTGGCTCTTGCCGGAGAACCGAAAATGCCATAGATTTCGGATTTATCGTGGCATGTAGGTCTGACGCAGACCTTTCCAACAAGGTAAGCACCAACTTTTTCTGAGGTGTAATAACGAAGCCATGGCTAAATTACCAGACGTATATGCCAAAATTAAAAATTTGCAGCATTTTTTCTTGGTTTTTTGACTATTGCCGGAGAACCGAAAATGCCATAGATTTCGGATTTATCGTGGCATGTAGGTCTGACGCAGACCTTTCCAACAAGATAAGCACCAACTTTTTCTGAGGTGTAATAACGAAGCCATGGCTAAATTACCAGACGTATATGCCAAAATTAAAAATTTGCAGCATTTTTTCTTGGTTTTTTGGCTCTTGCCGGAGAACCGAAAATGCCATAGATTCGGATTTATCGTGGCATGTAGGTCTGACGCAGACCTTTCCAACAAGATAAGCACCAACTTTTTCTGAGGTGTAATAACGAAGCCATGGCTAAATTACCAGACGTATATGCCAAAAATTAAAAATTTGCAGCATTTTTTCTTGGTTTTTTGGCTCTTGCCGGAGAACCGAAAATGCCATAGATTTCGGATTTATCGTGGCATGTAGGTCTGACGCAGACCTTTCCAACAAGGTAAGCACCAACTTTTTCTGAGGTGTAATAACGAAGCCATGGCTAAATTACCAGACGTATATGCCAAAAATTAAAAATTTGCAGCATTTTTTCTTGGTTTTTTGGCTCTTGCCGGAGAACCGAAAATGCCATAGATTTCGGATTTATCGTGGCATGTAGGTCTGACGCAGACCTTTCCAACAAGATAAGCACCAACTTTTTCTGAGGTGTAATAACGAAGCCATGGCTAAATTACCAGACGTATATGCCAAAAATTAAAAATTTGCAGCATTTTTTCTTGGTTTTTTGGCTCTTGCCGGAGAACCGAAAATGCCATAGATTTCGGATTTATCGTGGCATGTAGGTCTGACGCAGACCTTTCCAACAAGGTAAGCACCAACTTTTTCTGAGGTGTAATAACGAAGCCATGGCTAAATTACCAGACGTATATGCCAAAAATTAAAAATTTGCAGCATTTTTTCTTGGTTTTTTGGCTCTTGCCGGAGAACCGAAAATGCCATAACGAAGCCATGGCTAAATTACCAGACGTATATGCCAAAAATTAAAATTTGCAGCATTTTTTCTTGGTTTTTTGGCTCTTGCCGGAGAACCGAAAATGCCATAGATTTCGGATTTATCGTGGCATGTAGGTCTGACGCAGACCTTTCCAACAAGATAAGCACCAACTTTTTCTGAGGTGTAATAACGAAGCCATGGCTAAATTACCAGACGTATATGCCAAAAATTAAAAATTTGCAGCATTTTTTCTTGGTTTTTTGGCTCTTGCCGGAGAACCGAAAATGCCATAGATTTCGGATTTATCGTGGCATGTAGGTCTGACGCAGACCTTTCCAACAAGGTAAGCACCAACTTTTTCTGAGGTGTAATAACGAAGCCATGGCTAAATTACCAGACGTATATGCCAAAAATTAAAAATTTGCAGCATTTTTTCTTGGTTTTTTGGCTCTTGCCGGAGAACCGAAAATGCCATAGATTTCGGATTTATCGTGGCATGTAGGTCTGACGCAGACCTTTCCAACAAGGTAAGCACCAACTTTTTCTGAGGTGTAATAACGAAGCCATGGCTAAATTACCAGACGTATATGCCAAAAATTAAAAATTTGCAGCATTTTTTCTTGGTTTTTTGGCTCTTGCCGGAGAACCGAAAATGCCATAGATTTCGGATTTATCGTGGCATGTAGGTCTGACGCAGACCTTTCCAACAAGGTAAGCACCAACTTTTTCTGAGGTGTAATAACGAAGCCATGGCTAAATTACCAGACGTATATGCCAAAAATTAAAAATTTGCAGCATTTTTTCTTGGTTTTTTGGCTCTTGCCGGAGAACCGAAAATGCCATAGATTTCGGATTTATCGTGGCATGTAGGTCTGACGCAGACCTTTCCAACAAGATAAGCACCAACTTTTTCTGAGGTGTAATAACGAAGCCATGGCTAAATTACCAGACGTATATGCCAAAAATTAAAAATTTGCAGCATTTTTTCTTGGTTTTTTGGCTCTTGCCGGAGAACCGAAAATGCCATAGATTTCGGATTTATCGTGGCATGTAGGTCTGACGCAGACCTTTCCAACAAGATAAGCACTAACTTTTTCTGAGGTGTAATAACGAAGCCATGGCTAAATTACCAGACGTATATGCCAAAAATTAAAAATTTGCAGCATTTTTTCTTGGTTTTTTGGCTCTTGCCGGAGAACCGAAAATGCCATAGATTTCGGATTTATCGTGGCATGTAGGTCTGACGCAGACCTTTCCAACAAGGTAAGCACCAACTTTTTCTGAGGTGTAATAACGAAGCCATGGCTAAATTACCAGACGTATATGCCAAAAATTAAAAATTTGCAGCATTTTTTCTTGGTTTTTTGACTATTGCCGGAGAACCGAAAATGCATAGATTTCGGATTTATCGTGGCATGTAGGTCTGACGCAGACCTTTCCAACAAGATAAGCACCAACTTTTTCTGAGGTGTAATAACGAAGCCATGGCTAAATTACCAGACGTATATGCCAAAAATTAAAAATTTGCAGCATTTTTTCTTGGTTTTTTGGCTCTTGCCGGAGAACCGAAAATGCCATAGATTTCGGATTTATCGTGGCATGTAGGTCTGACGCAGACCTTTCCAACAAGATAAGCACCAACTTTTTCTGAGGTGTAATAACGAAGCCATGGCTAAATTACCAGACGTATATGCCAAAAATTAAAATTTGCAGCATTTTTCTTGGTTTTTTGGCTCTTGCCGGAGAACCGAAAATGCCATAGATTTCGGATTTATCGTGGCATGTAGGTCTGACGCAGACCTTTCCAACAAGGTAAGCACCAACTTTTTCTGAGGTGTAATAACGAAGCCATGGCTAAATTACCAGACGTATATGCCAAAAATTAAAAATTTGCAGCATTTTTTCTTGGTTTTTTGGCTCTTGCCGGAGAACCGAAAATGCCATAGATTTCGGATTTATCGTGGCATGTAGGTCTGACGCAGACCTTTCCAACAAGATAAGCACCAACTTTTTCTGAGGTGTAATAACGAAGCCATGGCTAAATTACCAGACGTATATGCCAAAAATTAAAAATTTGCAGCATTTTTTCTTGGTTTTTTGGCTCTTGCCGGAGAACCGAAAATGCCATAGATTTCGGATTTATCGTGGCATGTAGGTCTGACGCAGACCTTTCCAACAAGGTAAGCACCAACTTTTTCTGAGGTGTAATAACGAAGCCATGGCTAAATTACCAGACGTATATGCCAAAAATTAAAAATTTGCAGCATTTTTTCTTGGTTTTTTGGCTCTTGCCGGAGAACCGAAAATGCCATAACGAAGCATGGCTAAATTACCAGACGTATATGCCAAAATTAAAATTTGCAGCATTTTTTCTTGGTTTTTTGGCTCTTGCCGGAGAACCGAAAATGCCATAGATTTCGGATTTATCGTGGCATGTAGGTCTGACGCAGACCTTTCCAACAAGATAAGCACCAACTTTTTCTGAGGTGTAATAACGAAGCCATGGCTAAATTACCAGACGTATATGCCAAAATTAAAAATTTGCAGCATTTTTTCTTGGTTTTTTGGCTCTTGCCGGAGAACCGAAAATGCCATAGATTTCGGATTTATCGTGGCATGTAGGTCTGACGCAGACCTTTCCAACAAGGTAAGCACCAACTTTTTCTGAGGTGTAATAACGAAGCCATGGCTAAATTACCAGACGTATATGCCAAAAATTAAAAATTTGCAGCATTTTTTCTTGGTTTTTTGGCTCTTGCCGGAGAACCGAAAATGCCATAGATTTCGGATTTATCGTGGCATGTAGGTCTGACGCAGACCTTTCCAACAAGGTAAGCACCAACTTTTTCTGAGGTGTAATAACGAAGCCATGGCTAAATTACCAGACGTATATGCCAAAAATTAAAAATTTGCAGCATTTTTTCTTGGTTTTTTGGCTCTTGCCGGAGAACCGAAAATGCCATAGATTTCGGATTTATCGTGGCATGTAGGTCTGACGCAGACCTTTCCAACAAGGTAAGCACCAACTTTTTCTGAGGTGTAATAACGAAGCCATGGCTAAATTACCAGACGTATATGCCAAAAATTAAAAATTTGCAGCATTTTTTCTTGGTTTTTTGGCTCTTGCCGGAGAACCGAAAATGCCATAGATTTCGGATTTATCGTGGCATGTAGGTCTGACGCAGACCTTTCCAACAAGATAAGCACCAACTTTTTCTGAGGTGTAATAACGAAGCCATGGCTAAATTACCAGACGTATATGCCAAAAATTAAAAATTTGCAGCATTTTTTCTTGGTTTTTGGCTCTTGCCGGAGAACCGAAAATGCCATAGATTTCGGATTTATCGTGGCATGTAGGTCTGACGCAGACCTTTCCAACAAGATAAGCACTAACTTTTTCTGAGGTGTAATAACGAAGCCATGGCTAAATTACCAGACGTATATGCCAAAATTAAAAATTTGCAGCATTTTTTCTTGGTTTTTTGGCTCTTGCCGGAGAACCGAAAATGCCATAGATTTCGGATTTATCGTGGCATGTAGGTCTGACGCAGACCTTTCCAACAAGGTAAGCACCAACTTTTTCTGAGGTGTAATAACGAAGCCATGGCTAAATTACCAGACGTATATGCCAAAAATTAAAAATTTGCAGCATTTTTTCTTGGTTTTTTGACTATTGCCGGAGAACCGAAAATGCCATAGATTTCGGATTTATCGTGGCATGTAGGTCTGACGCAGACCTTTCCAACAAGATAAGCACCAACTTTTTCTGAGGTGTAATAACGAAGCCATGGCTAAATTACCAGACGTATATGCCAAAAATTAAAAATTTGCAGCATTTTTTCTTGGTTTTTTGGCTCTTGCCGGAGAACCGAAAATGCCATAGATTTCGGATTTATCGTGGCATGTAGGTCTGACGCAGACCTTTCCAACAAGATAAGCACCAACTTTTTCTGAGGTGTAATAACGAAGCCATGGCTAAATTACCAGACGTATATGCCAAAAATTAAAAATTTGCAGCATTTTTTCTTGGTTTTTTGGCTCTTGCCGGAGAACCGAAAATGCCATAGATTTCGGATTTATCGTGGCATGTAGGTCTGACGCAGACCTTTCCAACAAGGTAAGCACCAACTTTTTCTGAGGTGTAATAACGAAGCCATGGCTAAATTACCAGACGTATATGCCAAAAATTAAAAATTTGCAGCATTTTTTCTTGGTTTTTTGGCTCTTGCCGGAGAACCGAAAATGCCATAGATTTCGGATTTATCGTGGCATGTAGGTCTGACGCAGACCTTTCCAACAAGATAAGCACCAACTTTTTCTGAGGTGTAATAACGAAGCCATGGCTAAATTACCAGACGTATATGCCAAAAATTAAAAATTTGCAGCATTTTTTCTTGGTTTTTTGGCTCTTGCCGGAGAACCGAAAATGCCATAGATTTCGGATTTATCGTGGCATGTAGGTCTGACGCAGACCTTTCCAACAAGGTAAGCACCAACTTTTTCTGAGGTGTAATAACGAAGCCATGGCTAAATTACCAGACGTATATGCCAAAAATTAAAAATTTGCAGCATTTTTTCTTGTTTTTTGGCTCTTGCCGGAGAACCGAAAATGCCATAGATTTCGGATTTATCGTGGCATGTAGGTCTGACGCAGACCTTTCCAACAAGATAAGCACCAACTTTTTCTGAGGTGTAATAACGAAGCCATGGCTAAATTACCAGACGTATATGCCAAAAATTAAAAATTTGCAGCATTTTTTCTTGGTTTTTTGGCTCTTGCCGGAGAACCGAAAATGCCATAGATTTCGGATTTATCGTGGCATGTAGGTCTGACGCAGACCTTTCCAACAAGGTAAGCACCAACTTTTTCTGAGGTGTAATAACGAAGCCATGGCTAAATTACCAGACGTATATGCCAAAATTAAAAATTTGCAGCATTTTTTCTTGGTTTTTTGACTATTGCCGGAGAACCGAAAATGCCATAGATTTCGGATTTATCGTGGCATGTAGGTCTGACGCAGACCTTTCCAACAAGATAAGCACCAACTTTTTCTGAGGTGTAATAACGAAGCCATGGCTAAATTACCAGACGTATATGCCAAAAATTAAAAATTTGCAGCATTTTTTCTTGGTTTTTTGGCTCTTGCCGGAGAACCGAAAATGCCATAGATTTCGGATTTATCGTGGCATGTAGGTCTGACGCAGACCTTTCCAACAAGGTAAGCACCAACTTTTTCTGAGGTGTAATAACGAAGCCATGGCTAAATTACCAGACGTATATGCCAAAAATTAAAAATTTGCAGCATTTTTTCTTGGTTTTTTGGCTCTTGCCGGAGAACCGAAAATGCCATAGATTTCGGATTTATCGTGGCATGTAGGTCTGACGCAGACCTTCCAACAAGATAAGCACCAACTTTTTCTGAGGTGTAATAACGAAGCCATGGCTAAATTACCAGACGTATATGCCAAAAATTAAAAATTTGCAGCATTTTTTCTTGGTTTTTTGGCTCTTGCCGGAGAACCGAAAATGCCATAGATTTCGGATTTATCGTGGCATGTAGGTCTGACGCAGACCTTTCCAACAAGGTAAGCACCAACTTTTTCTGAGGTGTAATAACGAAGCCATGGCTAAATTACCAGACGTATATGCCAAAAATTAAAAATTTGCAGCATTTTTCTTGGTTTTTTGGCTCTTGCCGGAGAACC
>CAXIUK010000003.1:0-51301 GCA_964034945.1 Chrysopilus asiliformis | reverse complement strand
TATACTTGTTGGAAAGGTCTGCGTCAGACCTACATGCCACGATAAATAAGAAGTCTGTGGGATTTTTGGTTCTCCGGCACAAGCCAAAAAACCAAGAAAAAATGCTGCAAATTTTTAATTTTTTGCATCTACGTCTGGTAATTTAGCCATAACTTCGTTAATACACATCGGAGAACATTGTATCTATACTTGTTGGAAAGGTCTGCGTCAGACCTACATGCCACGATAAATAAGAAGTCTGTGGATTTTTGGTTCTCCGGCACAAGCCAAAAAACCAAGAAAAAATGCTGCAAATTTTTAATTTTTTGCATCTACGTCTGGTAATTTAGCCATAACTTCGTTAATACACATCGGAGAACATTGTATCTATACTTGTTGGAAAGGTCTGCGTCAGACCTACATGCTACAATAAATAAGAAGTCTGTAGGATTTTCGGTTCTCCGGCACAAGCCAAAAAACCAAGAAAAAATGCTGCAAATTTTTAATTTTTTGCATCTACGTCTGGTAATTTAGCCATAACTTCGTTAATACACATCGGAGAACATTGTGTCTATACTTGTTGGAAAGGTCTGCGTCAGACCTACATGCTACAATAAATAAGAAGTCTGTGGGATTTTTGGTTCTCCGGCACAAGCCAAAAAACCAAGAAAAAAATGCTGCAAATTTTTAATTTTTTGCTTGTTGGAAAGGTCTGCGTCAGACCTACATGCCACGATAAATAAGAAGTCTGTGGGATTTTTGGTTCTCCGGCACAAGCCAAAAAACCAAGAAAAAATGCTGCAAATTTTTAATTTTTTGCATCTACGTCTGGTAATTTAGCCATAACTTCGTTAATACACATCGGAGAAAATTGTATCTATACTTGTTGGAAAGGTCTGCGTCAGACCTACATGCTACAATAAATAAGAAGTCTGTAGGATTTTCGGTTCTCCGGCACAAGCCAAAAAACCAAGAAAAATGCTGCAAATTTTTAATTTTTTGCATCTACGTCTGGTAATTTAGCCATAACTTCGTTAATACACATCGGAGAACATTGTATCTATACTTGTTGGAAAGGTCTGCGTCAGACCTACATGCCACGATAAATAAGAAGTCTGTGGGATTTTTGGTTCTCCGGCACAAGCCAAAAAACCAAGAAAAAATGCTGCAAATTTTTAATTTTTTGCATCTACGTCTGGTAATTTAGCCATAACTTCGTTAATACACATCGGAGAACATTGTATCTATACTTGTTGGAAAGGGTCTGCGTCAGACCTACATGCCACGATAAATAAGAAGTCTGTGGGATTTTTGGTTCTCCGGCACAAGCCAAAAAACCAAGAAAAAATGCTGCAAATTTTTAATTTTTTGCATCTACGTCTGGTAATTTAGCCATAACTTCGTTAATACACATCGGAGAACATTGTATCTATACTTGTTGGAAAGGTCTGCGTCAGACCTACATGCTACAATAAATAAGAAGTCTGTAGGATTTTCGGTTCTCCGGCACAAGCCAAAAAACCAAGAAAAAATGCTGCAAATTTTTAATTTTTTGCATCTACGTCTGGTAATTTAGCCATAACTTCGTTAATACACATCGGAGAACATTGTATCTATACTTGTTGGAAAGGTCTGCGTCAGACCTACATGCCACGATAAAATAAGAAGTCTGTGGGATTTTTGGTTCTCCGGCACAAGCAAAAACCAAGAAAAAATGCTGCAAATTTTAATTTTTTGCATCTACGTCTGGTAATTTAGCCATAACTTCGTTAATACACATCGGAGAACATTGTATCTATACTTGTTGGAAAGGTCTGCGTCAGACCTACATGCCACGATAAATAAGAAGTCTGTGGGATTTTTGGTTCTCCGGCACAAGCCAAAAAACCAAGAAAAAATGCTGCAAATTTTTAATTTTTTGCATCTACGTCTGGTAATTTAGCCATAACTTCGTTAATACACATCGGAGAACATTGTATCTATACTTGTTGGAAAGGTCTGCGTCAGACCTACATGCTACAATAAATAAGAAGTCTGTAGGATTTTCGGTTCTCCGGCACAAGCCAAAAAACCAAGAAAAAATGCTGCAAATTTTTAATTTTTTGCATCTACGTCTGGTAATTTAGCCATAACTTCGTTAATACACATCGGAGAACATTGTATCTATACTTGTTGGAAAGGTCTGCGTCAGACCTACATGCTACAATAAATAAGAAGTCTGTAGGATTTTCGGTTCTCCGGCACAAGCCAAAAAACCAAGAAAAAATGCTGCAAATTTTTAATTTTTTGCATCTACGTCTGGTAATTTAGCCATAACTTCGTTAATACACATCGGAGAACATTGTATCTATACTTGTTGGAAAGGTCTGCGTCAGACCTACATGCTACAATAAATAAGAAGTCTGTAGGATTTTCGGTTCTCCGGCACAAGCCAAAAAACCAAGAAAAAATGCTGCAAATTTTTAATTTTTTGCATCTACGTCTGGTAATTTAGCCATAACTTCGTTAATACACATCGGAGAACATTGAAACTTTTTGCGATGGAAAGGTCTGCGTCAGACCTACATGCTACAATAAATAAGAAGTCTGTGGGATTTTTGGTTCTCCGGCACAAGCCAAAAAACCAAGAAAAAATGCTGCAAATTTTTAATTTTTTGCATCTACGTCTGGTAATTTAGCCATAACTTCGTTAATACACATCGGAGAACATTGTATCTATACTTGTTGGAAAGGTCTGCGTCAGACCTACATGCTACAATAAATAAGAAGTCTGTGGGATTTTTGGTTCTCCGGCACAAGCCAAAAAACCAAGAAAAAATGCTGCAAATTTTTAATTTTTTGCTTGTTGGAAAGGTCTGCGTCAGACCTACATGCCACGATAAATAAGAAGTCTGTGGGATTTTTGGTTCTCCGGCACAAGCCAAAAAACCAAGAAAAAATGCTGCAAATTTTTAATTTTTTGCATCTACGTCTGGTAATTTAGCCATAACTTCGTTAATACACATCGGAGAACATTGTATCTATACTTGTTGGAAAGGTCTGCGTCAGACCTACATGCTACAATAAATAAGAAGTCTGTAGGATTTTCGGTTCTCCGGCACAAGCCAAAAAACCAAGAAAAAGTGCTGCAAATTTTTAATTTTTTGCATCTACGTCTGGTAATTTAGCCATAACTTCGTTAATACACATCGGAGAACATTGTATCTATACTTGTTGGAAAGGTCTGCGTCAGACCTACATGCTACAATAAATAAGAAGTCTGTAGGATTTTCGGTTCTCCGGCACAAGCCAAAAAACCAAGAAAAAATGCTGCAAATTTTTAATTTTTTGCATCTACGTCTGGTAATTTAGCCATAACTTCGTTAATACACATCGGAGAACATTGTATCTATACTTGTTGGAAAGGTCTGCGTCAGACCTACATGCTACAATAAATAAGAAGTCTGTAGGATTTTCGGTTCTCCGGCACAAGCCAAAAAACCAAGAAAAAATGCTGCAAATTTTTAATTTTTTGCATCTACGTCTGGTAATTTAGCCATAACTTCGTTAATACACATCGGAGAACATTGTATCTATACTTGTTGGAAAGGTCTGCGTCAGACCTACATGCTACAATAAATAAGAAGTCTGTAGGATTTTCGGTTCTCCGGCACAAGCCAAAAAACCAAGAAAAAATGCTGCAAATTTTTAATTTTTTGCATCTACGTCTGGTAATTTAGCCATAACTTCGTTAATACACATCGGAGAACATTGAAACTTTTTGCGATGGAAAGGTCTGCGTCAGACCTACATGCTACAATAAATAAGAAGTCTGTGGGATTTTTGGTTCTCCGGCACAAGCCAAAAAACCAAGACAAAATGCTGCAAATTTTTAATTTTTTGCATCTACGTCTGGTAATTTAGCCATAACTTCGTTAATACACATCGGAGAACATTGTATCTATACTTGTTGGAAAGGTCTGCGTCAGACCTACATGCCACGATAAATAAGAAGTCTGTGGGATTTTTGGTTCTCCGGCACAAGCCAAAAAACCAAGAAAAAATGCTGCAAATTTTTAATTTTTTGCATCTACGTCTGGTAATTTAGCCATAACTTCGTTAATACACATCGGAGAACATTGTATCTATACTTGTTGGAAAGGTCTGCATCAGACCTACATGCTACAATAAATAAGAAGTCTGTGGGATTTTTGGTTCTCCGGCACAAGCCAAAAAACCAAGAAAAAATGCTGCAAATTTTTAATTTTTTGCTTGTTGGAAAGGTCTGCGTCAGACCTACATGCCACGATAAATAAGAAGTCTGTGGGATTTTTGGTTCTCCGGCACAAGCCAAAAAACCAAGAAAAAATGCTGCAAATTTTTAATTTTTTGCATCTACGTCTGGTAATTTAGCCATAACTTCGTTAATACACATCGGAGAACATTGTATCTATACTTGTTGGAAAGGTCTGCGTCAGACCTACATGCTACAATAAATAAGAAGTCTGTAGGATTTTCGGTTCTCCGGCACAAGCCAAAAAACCAAGAAAAAATGCTGCAAATTTTTAATTTTTTGCATCTACGTCTGGTAATTTAGCCATAACTTCGTTAATACACATCGGAGAACATTGAAACTTTTTGCGATGGAAAGGTCTGCGTCAGACCTACATGCTACAATAAATAAGAAGTCTGTGGGATTTTTGGTTCTCCGGCACAAGCCAAAAAACCAAGAAAAAATGCTGCAAATTTTTAATTTTTTGCATCTACGTCTGGTAATTTAGCCATAACTTCGTTAATACACATCGGAGAACATTGTATCTATACTTGTTGGAAAGGTCTGCGTCAGACCTACATGCTACAATAAATAAGAAGTCTGTGGGATTTTTGGTTCTCCGGCACAAGCCAAAAAACCAAGAAAAAATGCTGCAAATTTTTAATTTTTTGCATCTACGTCTGGTAATTTAGCCATAACTTCGTTAATACACATCGGAGAACATTGTATCTATACTTGTTGGAAAGGTCTGCGTCAGACCTACATGCTACAATAAATAAGAAGTCTGTGGGATTTTTGGTTCTCCGGCACAAGCCAAAAAACCAAGAAAAAATGCTGCAAATTTTTAATTTTTTGCTTGTTGGAAAGGTCTGCGTCAGACCTACATGCCACGATAAATAAGAAGTCTGTGGGATTTTTGGTTCTCCGGCACAAGCCAAAAAACCAAGAAAAAATGCTGCAAATTTTTAATTTTTTGCATCTACGTCTGGTAATTTAGCCATAACTTCGTTAATACACATCGGAGAACATTGTATCTATACTTGTTGGAAAGGTCTGCGTCAGACCTACATGCTACAATAAATAAGAAGTCTGTAGGATTTTCGGTTCTCCGGCACAAGCCAAAAAACCAAGAAAAAGTGCTGCAAATTTTTAATTTTTTGCATCTACGTCTGGTAATTTAGCCATAACTTCGTTAATACACATCGGAGAACATTGTATCTATACTTGTTGGAAAGGTCTGCGTCAGACCTACATGCTACAATAAATAAGAAGTCTGTAGGATTTTCGGTTCTCCGGCACAAGCCAAAAAACCAAGAAAAAATGCTGCAAATTTTTAATTTTTTGCATCTACGTCTGGTAATTTAGCCATAACTTCGTTAATACACATCGGAGAACATTGTATCTATACTTGTTGGAAAGGTCTGCGTCAGACCTACATGCTA
This sequence comes from Chrysopilus asiliformis, assembly GCA_964034945.1. NCBI lineage: Eukaryota > Metazoa > Arthropoda > Insecta > Diptera > Rhagionidae > Chrysopilus > Chrysopilus asiliformis. Next base: position 45,628 of record CAXIUK010000003.1, on the reverse strand, counting down.
CAATAAATAAGAAGTCTGTAGGATTTTCGGTTCTCCGGCACAAGCCAAAAAACCAAGAAAAAATGCTGCAAATTTTTAATTTTTTGCATCTACGTCTGGTAATTTAGCCATAACTTCGTTAATACACATCGGAGAACATTGTATCTATACTTGTTGGAAAGGTCTGCGTCAGACCTACATGCTACAATAAATAAGAAGTCTGTAGGATTTTCGGTTCTCCGGCACAAGCCAAAAAACCAAGAAAAAATGCTGCAAATTTTTAATTTTTTGCATCTACGTCTGGTAATTTAGCCATAACTTCGTTAATACACATCGGAGAACATTGAAACTTTTTGCGATGGAAAGGTCTGCGTCAGACCTACATGCTACAATAAATAAGAAGTCTGTGGGATTTTTGGTTCTCCGGCACAAGCCAAAAAACCAAGACAAAATGCTGCAAATTTTTAATTTTTTGCATCTACGTCTGGTAATTTAGCCATAACTTCGTTAATACACATCGGAGAACATTGTATCTATACTTGTTGGAAAGGTCTGCGTCAGACCTACATGCCACGATAAATAAGAAGTCTGTGGGATTTTTGGTTCTCCGGCACAAGCCAAAAAACCAAGAAAAAATGCTGCAAATTTTTAATTTTTTGCATCTACGTCTGGTAATTTAGCCATAACTTCGTTAATACACATCGGAGAACATTGTATCTATACTTGTTGGAAAGGTCTGCATCAGACCTACATGCTACAATAAATAAGAAGTCTGTGGGATTTTTGGTTCTCCGGCACAAGCCAAAAAACCAAGAAAAAATGCTGCAAATTTTTAATTTTTTGCTTGTTGGAAAGGTCTGCGTCAGACCTACATGCCACGATAAATAAGAAGTCTGTGGGATTTTTGGTTCTCCGGCACAAGCCAAAAAACCAAGAAAAAATGCTGCAAATTTTTAATTTTTTGCATCTACGTCTGGTAATTTAGCCATAACTTCGTTAATACACATCGGAGAACATTGTATCTATACTTGTTGAAAAGGTCTGCGTCAGACCTACATGCTACAATAAATAAGAAGTCTGTAGGATTTTCGGTTCTCCGGCACAAGCCAAAAAACCAAGAAAAAATGCTGCAAATTTTTAATTTTTTGCATCTACGTCTGGTAATTTAGCCATAACTTCGTTAATACACATCGGAGAACATTGTATCTATACTTGTTGGAAAGGTCTGCGTCAGACCTACATGCCACGATAAATAAGAAGTCTGTGGGATTTTTGGTTCTCCGGCACAAGCCAAAAAACCAAGAAAAAATGCTGCAAATTTTTAATTTTTTGCATCTACGTCTGGTAATTTAGCCATAACTTCGTTAATACACATCGGAGAACATTGTATCTATACTTGTTGGAAAGGTCTGCGTCAGACCTACATGCTACAATAAATAAGAAGTCTGTAGGATTTTCGGTTCTCCGGCACAAGCCAAAAAACCAAGAAAAAATGCTGCAAATTTTTAATTTTTTGCATCTACGTCTGGTAATTTAGCCATAACTTCGTTAATACACATCGGAGAACATTGTATCTATACTTGTTGGAAAGGTCTGCGTCAGACCTACATGCTACAATAAATAAGAAGTCTGTGGGATTTTTGGTTCTCCGGCACAAGCCAAAAAACCAAGAAAAAATGCTGCAAATTTTTAATTTTTTGCTTGTTGGAAAGGTCTGCGTCAGACCTACATGCCACGATAAATAAGAAGTCTGTGGGATTTTTGGTTCTCCGGCACAAGCCAAAAAACCAAGAAAAAATGCTGCAAATTTTTAATTTTTTGCATCTACGTCTGGTAATTTAGCCATAACTTCGTTAATACACATCGGAGAACATTGTATCTATACTTGTTGGAAAGGTCTGCGTCAGACCTACATGCTACAATAAATAAGAAGTCTGTAGGATTTTCGGTTCTCCGGCACAAGCCAAAAAACCAAGAAAAAATGCTGCAAATTTTTAATTTTTTGCATCTACGTCTGGTAATTTAGCCATAACTTCGTTAATACACATCGGAGAACATTGTATCTATACTTGTTGGAAAGGTCTGCGTCAGACCTGCATGCTACAATAAATAAGAAGTCTGTAGGATTTTCGGTTCTCCGGCACAAGCCAAAAAACCAAGAAAAAATGCTGCAAATTTTTAATTTTTTGCATCTACGTCTGGTAATTTAGCCATAACTTCGTTAATACACATCGGAGAACATTGAAACTTTTTGCGATGGAAAGGTCTGCGTCAGACCTACATGCTACAATAAATAAGAAGTCTGTGGGATTTTTGGTTCTCCGGCACAAGCCAAAAAACCAAGAAAAAATGCTGCAAATTTTTAATTTTTTGCATCTACGTCTGGTAATTTAGCCATAACTTCGTTAATACACATCGGAGAACATTGTATCTATACTTGTTGGAAAGGTCTGCGTCAGACCTACATGCCACGATAAATAAGAAGTCTGTGGGATTTTTGGTTCTCCGGCACAAGCCAAAAAACCAAGAAAAAATGCTGCAAATTTTTAATTTTTTGCATCTACGTCTGGTAATTTAGCCATAACTTCGTTAATACACATCGGAGAACATTGTATCTATACTTGTTGGAAAGGTCTGCGTCAGACCTACATGCTACAATAAATAAGAAGTCTGTGGGATTTTTGGTTCTCCGGCACAAGCCAAAAAACCAAGAAAAAATGCTGCAAATTTTTAATTTTTTGCTTGTTGGAAAGGTCTGCGTCAGACCTACATGCCACGATAAACAAGAAGTCTGTGGGATTTTTGGTTCTCCGGCACAAGCCAAAAAACCAAGAAAAAATGCTGCAAATTTTTAATTTTTTGCATCTACGTCTGGTAATTTAGCCATAACTTCGTTAATACACATCGGAGAACATTGTATCTATACTTGTTGGAAAGGTCTGCGTCAGACCTACATGCCACGATAAATAAGAAGTCTGTGGGATTTTCGGTTCTCCGGCACAAGCCAAAAAACCAAGAAAAAATGCTGCAAATTTTTAATTTTTTGCATCTACGTCTGGTAATTTAGCCATAACTTCGTTAATACACATCGGAGAACATTGTATCTATACTTGTTGGAAAGGTCTGCGTCAGACCTACATGCTACAATAAATAAGAAGTCTGTAGGATTTTCGGTTCTCCGGCACAAGCCAAAAAACCAAGAAAAAATGCTGCAAATTTTTAATTTTTTGCATCTACGTCTGGTAATTTAGCCATAACTTCGTTAATACACATCGGAGAATATTGTATCTATACTTGTTGGAAAGGTCTGCGTCAGACCTACATGCCACGATAAATAAGAAGTCTGTGGGATTTTTGGTTCTCCGGCACAAGCCAAAAAACCAAGAAAAAATGCTGCAAATTTTTAATTTTTTGCATCTACGTCTGGTAATTTAGCCATAACTTCGTTAATACACATCGGAGAACATTGTATCTATACTTGTTGGAAAGGTCTGCGTCAGACCTACATGCCACGATAAATAAGAAGTCTGTGGGATTTTTGGTTCTCCGGCACAAGCCAAAAAACCAAGAAAAAATGCTGCAAATTTTTAATTTTTTGCATCTACGTCTGGTAATTTAGCCATAACTTCGTTAATACACATCGGAGAACATTGTATCTATACTTGTTGGAAAGGTCTGCGTCAGACCTACATGCTACAATAAATAAGAAGTCTGTAGGATTTTCGGTTCTCCGGCACAAGCCAAAAAACCAAGAAAAAATGCTGCAAATTTTTAATTTTTTGCATCTACGTCTGGTAATTTAGCCATAACTTCGTTAATACACATCGGAGAACATTGTATCTATACTTGTTGGAAAGGTCTGCGTCAGACCTACATGCTACAATAAATAAGAAGTCTGTAGGATTTTCGGTTCTCCGGCACAAGCCAAAAAACCAAGAAAAAATGCTGCAAATTTTTAATTTTTTGCATCTACGTCTGGTAATTTAGCCATAACTTCGTTAATACACATCGGAGAACATTGTATCTATACTTGTTGGAAAGGTCTGCGTCAGACCTACATGCTACAATAAATAAGAAGTCTGTAGGATTTTCGGTTCTCCGGCACAAGCCAAAAAACCAAGAAAAAATGCTGCAAATTTTTAATTTTTTGCATCTAAAAACCAAGAAAAAATGCTGCAAATTTTTAATTTTTTGCATCTACGTCTGGTAATTTAGCCATAACTTCGTTAATACACATCGGAGAACATTGTATCTATACTTGTTGGAAAGGTCTGCGTCAGACCTACATGCTACAATAAATAAGAAGTCTGTGGGATTTTTGGTTCTCCGGCACAAGCCAAAAAACCAAGAAAAAATGCTGCAAATTTTTAATTTTTTGCTTGTTGGAAAGGTCTGCGTCAGACCTACATGCCACGATAAATAAGAAGTCTGTGGGATTTTTGGTTCTCCGGCACAAGCCAAAAAACCAAGAAAAAATGCTGCAAATTTTTAATTTTTTGCATCTACGTCTGGTAATTTAGCCATAACTTCGTTAATACACATCGGAGAACATTGTATCTATACTTGTTGGAAAGGTCTGCGTCAGACCTACATGCTACAATAAATAAGAAGTCTGTGGGATTTTTGGTTCTCCGGCACAAGCCAAAAAACCAAGAAAAAATGCTGCAAATTTTTAATTTTTTGCTTGTTGGAAAGGTCTGCGTCAGACCTACATGCTACAATAAATAAGAAGTCTGTAGGATTTTCGGTTCTCCGGCACAAGCCAAAAAACCAAGAAAAAATGCTGCAAATTTTTAATTTTTTGCATCTACGTCTGGTAATTTAGCCATAACTTCGTTAATACACATCGGAGAACATTGTATCTATACTTGTTGGAAAGGTCTGCGTCAGACCTACATGCTACAATAAATAAGAAGTCTGTAGGATTTTCGGTTCTCCGGCACAAGCCAAAAAACCAAGAAAAAATGCTGCAAATTTTTAATTTTTTGCATCTACGTCTGGTAATTTAGCCATAACTTCGTTAATACACATCGGAGAACATTGTATCTATACTTGTTGGAAAGGTCTGCGTCAGACCTGCATGCTACAATAAATAAGAAGTCTGTAGGATTTTCGGTTCTCCGGCACAAGCCAAAAAACCAAGAAAAAATGCTGCAAATTTTTAATTTTTTGCATCTACGTCTGGTAATTTAGCCATAACTTCGTTAATACACATCGGAGAACATTGAAACTTTTTGCGATGGAAAGGTCTGCGTCAGACCTACATGCTACAATAAATAAGAAGTCTGTGGGATTTTTGGTTCTCCGGCACAAGCCAAAAAACCAAGAAAAAATGCTGCAAATTTTTAATTTTTTGCATCTACGTCTGGTAATTTAGCCATAACTTCGTTAATACACATCGGAGAACATTGTATCTATACTTGTTGGAAAGGTCTGCGTCAGACCTACATGCCACGATAAATAAGAAGTCTGTGGGATTTTTGGTTCTCCGGCACAAGCCAAAAAACCAAGAAAAAATGCTGCAAATTTTTAATTTTTTGCATCTACGTCTGGTAATTTAGCCATAACTTCGTTAATACACATCGGAGAACATTGTATCTATACTTGTTGGAAAGGTCTGCGTCAGACCTACATGCTACAATAAATAAGAAGTCTGTGGGATTTTTGGTTCTCCGGCACAAGCCAAAAAACCAAGAAAAAATGCTGCAAATTTTTAATTTTTTGCTTGTTGGAAAGGTCTGCGTCAGACCTACATGCCACGATAAACAAGAAGTCTGTGGGATTTTTGGTTCTCCGGCACAAGCCAAAAAACCAAGAAAAAATGCTGCAAATTTTTAATTTTTTGCATCTACGTCTGGTAATTTAGCCATAACTTCGTTAATACACATCGGAGAACATTGTATCTATACTTGTTGGAAAGGTCTGCGTCAGACCTACATGCCACGATAAATAAGAAGTCTGTGGGATTTTCGGTTCTCCGGCACAAGCCAAAAAACCAAGAAAAAATGCTGCAAATTTTTAATTTTTTGCATCTACGTCTGGTAATTTAGCCATAACTTCGTTAATACACATCGGAGAACATTGTATCTATACTTGTTGGAAAGGTCTGCGTCAGACCTACATGCTACAATAAATAAGAAGTCTGTAGGATTTTCGGTTCTCCGGCACAAGCCAAAAAACCAAGAAAAAATGCTGCAAATTTTTAATTTTTTGCATCTACGTCTGGTAATTTAGCCATAACTTCGTTAATACACATCGGAGAATATTGTATCTATACTTGTTGGAAAGGTCTGCGTCAGACCTACATGCCACGATAAATAAGAAGTCTGTGGGATTTTTGGTTCTCCGGCACAAGCCAAAAAACCAAGAAAAAATGCTGCAAATTTTTAATTTTTTGCATCTACGTCTGGTAATTTAGCCATAACTTCGTTAATACACATCGGAGAACATTGTATCTATACTTGTTGGAAAGGTCTGCGTCAGACCTACATGCCACGATAAATAAGAAGTCTGTGGGATTTTTGGTTCTCCGGCACAAGCCAAAAAACCAAGAAAAAATGCTGCAAATTTTTAATTTTTTGCATCTACGTCTGGTAATTTAGCCATAACTTCGTTAATACACATCGGAGAACATTGTATCTATACTTGTTGGAAAGGTCTGCGTCAGACCTACATGCTACAATAAATAAGAAGTCTGTAGGATTTTCGGTTCTCCGGCACAAGCCAAAAAACCAAGAAAAAATGCTGCAAATTTTTAATTTTTTGCATCTACGTCTGGTAATTTAGCCATAACTTCGTTAATACACATCGGAGAACATTGTATCTATACTTGTTGGAAAGGTCTGCGTCAGACCTACATGCTACAATAAATAAGAAGTCTGTAGGATTTTCGGTTCTCCGGCACAAGCCAAAAAACCAAGAAAAAATGCTGCAAATTTTTAATTTTTTGCATCTACGTCTGGTAATTTAGCCATAACTTCGTTAATACACATCGGAGAACATTGTATCTATACTTGTTGGAAAGGTCTGCGTCAGACCTACATGCTACAATAAATAAGAAGTCTGTAGGATTTTCGGTTCTCCGGCACAAGCCAAAAAACCAAGAAAAAATGCTGCAAATTTTTAATTTTTTGCATCTAAAAACCAAGAAAAAATGCTGCAAATTTTTAATTTTTTGCATCTACGTCTGGTAATTTAGCCATAACTTCGTTAATACACATCGGAGAACATTGTATCTATACTTGTTGGAAAGGTCTGCGTCAGACCTACATGCTACAATAAATAAGAAGTCTGTGGGATTTTTGGTTCTCCGGCACAAGCCAAAAAACCAAGAAAAAATGCTGCAAATTTTTAATTTTTTGCTTGTTGGAAAGGTCTGCGTCAGACCTACATGCCACGATAAATAAGAAGTCTGTGGGATTTTTGGTTCTCCGGCACAAGCCAAAAAACCAAGAAAAAATGCTGCAAATTTTTAATTTTTTGCATCTACGTCTGGTAATTTAGCCATAACTTCGTTAATACACATCGGAGAACATTGTATCTATACTTGTTGGAAAGGTCTGCGTCAGACCTACATGCCACGATAAATAAGAAGTCTGTGGGATTTTTGGTTCTCCGGCACAAGCCAAAAAACCAAGAAAGATGCTGCAAATTTTTAATTTTTTGCATCTACGTCTGGTAATTTAGCCATAACTTCGTTAATACACATCGGAGAACATTGTATCTATACTTGTTGGAAAGGTCTGCGTCAGACCTACATGCTACAATAAATAAGAAGTCTGTAGGATTTTCGGTTCTCCGGCACAAGCCAAAAAACCAAGAAAAAATGCTGCAAATTTTTAATTTTTTGCATCTACGTCTGGTAATTTAGCCATAACTTCGTTAATACACATCGGAGAACATTGTATCTATACTTGTTGGAAAGGTCTGCGTCAGACCTACATGCTACAATAAATAAGAAGTCTGTGGGATTTTTGGTTCTCCGGCACAAGCCAAAAAACCAAGAAAAAATGCTGCAAATTTTTAATTTTTTGCATCTACGTCTGGTAATTTAGCCATAACTTCGTTAATACACATCGGAGAACATTGTATCTATACTTGTTGGAAAGGTCTGCGTCAGACCTACATGCCACGATAAATAAGAAGTCTGTGGGATTTTTGGTTCTCCGGCACAAGCCAAAAAACCAAGAAAAAATGCTGCAAATTTTTAATTTTTTGCATCTACGTCTGGTAATTTAGCCATAACTTCGTTAATACACATCGGAGAACATTGTATCTATACTTGTTGGAAAGGTCTGCGTCAGACCTACATGCTACAATAAATAAGAAGTCTGTAGGATTTTCGGTTCTCCGGCACAAGCCAAAAAACCAAGAAAAAATGCTGCAAATTTTTAATTTTTTGCATCTACGTCTGGTAATTTAGCCATAACTTCGTTAATACACATCGGAGAACATTGTATCTATACTTGTTGGAAAGGTCTGCGTCAGACCTACATGCTACAATAAATAAGAAGTCTGTAGGATTTTCGGTTCTCCGGCACAAGCCAAAAAACCAAGAAAAAATGCTGCAAATTTTTAATTTTTTGCATCTACGTCTGGTAATTTAGCCATAACTTCGTTAATACACATCGGAGAACATTGAAACTTTTTGCGATGGAAAGGTCTGCGTCAGACCTACATGCTACAATAAATAAGAAGTCTGTGGGATTTTTGGTTCTCCGGCACAAGCCAAAAAACCAAGAAAAAATGCTGCAAATTTTTAATTTTTTGCATCTACGTCTGGTAATTTAGCCATAACTTCGTTAATACACATCGGAGAACATTGTATCTATACTTGTTGGAAAGGTCTGCGTCAGACCTACATGCCACGATAAATAAGAAGTCTGTGGGATTTTTGGTTCTCCGGCACAAGCCAAAAAACCAAGAAAAAATGCTGCAAATTTTTAATTTTTTGCATCTACGTCTGGTAATTTAGCCATAACTTCGTTAATACACATCGGAGAACATTGTATCTATACTTGTTGGAAAGGTCTGCGTCAGACCTACATGCTACAATAAATAAGAAGTCTGTGGGATTTTTGGTTCTCCGGCACAAGCCAAAAAACCAAGAAAAAATGCTGCAAATTTTTAATTTTTTGCTTGTTGGAAAGGTCTGCGTCAGACCTACATGCCACGATAAATAAGAAGTCTGTGGGATTTTTGGTTCTCCGGCACAAGCCAAAAAACCAAGAAAAAATGCTGCAAATTTTTAATTTTTTGCATCTACGTCTGGTAATTTAGCCATAACTTCGTTAATACACATCGGAGAACATTGTATCTATACTTGTTGGAAAGGTCTGCGTCAGACCTACATGCCACGATAAATAAGAAGTCTGTGGGATTTTTGGTTCTCCGGCACAAGCCAAAAAACCAAGAAAAAATGCTGCAAATTTTTAATTTTTTGCATCTACGTCTGGTAATTTAGCCATAACTTCGTTAATACACATCGGAGAACATTGTATCTATACTTGTTGGAAAGGTCTGCGTCAGACCTACATGCCACGATAAATAAGAAGTCTGTGGGATTTTTGGTTCTCCGGCACAAGCCAAAAAACCAAGAAAAAATGCTGCAAATTTTTAATTTTTTGCATCTACGTCTGGTAATTTAGCCATAACTTCGTTAATACACATCGGAGAACATTGTATCTATACTTGTTGGAAAGGTCTGCGTCAGACCTACATGCTACAATAAATAAGAAGTCTGTGGGATTTTTGGTTCTCCGGCACAAGCCAAAAAACCAAGAAAAAATGCTGCAAATTTTTAATTTTTTGCTTGTTGGAAAGGTCTGCGTCAGACCTACATGCCACGATAAATAAGAAGTCTGTGGGATTTTTGGTTCTCCGGCACAAGCCAAAAAACCAAGAAAAAATGCTGCAAATTTTTAATTTTTTGCATCTACGTCTGGTAATTTAGCCATAACTTCGTTAATACACATCGGAGAACATTGTATCTATACTTGTTGGAAAGGTCTGCGTCAGACCTACATGCTACAATAAATAAGAAGTCTGTAGGATTTTCGGTTCTCCGGCACAAGCCAAAAAACCAAGAAAAAATGCTGCAAATTTTTAATTTTTTGCATCTACGTCTGGTAATTTAGCCATAACTTCGTTAATACACATCGGAGAACATTGTATCTATACTTGTTGGAAAGGTCTGCGTCAGACCTACATGCCACGATAAATAAGAAGTCTGTGGGATTTTTGGTTCTCCGGCACAAGCCAAAAAACCAAGAAAAAATGCTGCAAATTTTTAATTTTTTGCATCTACGTCTGGTAATTTAGCCATAACTTCGTTAATACACATCGGAGAACATTGTATCTATACTTGTTGGAAAGGTCTGCGTCAGACCTACATGCTACAATAAATAAGAAGTCTGTAGGATTTTCGGTTCTCCGGCACAAGCCAAAAAACCAAGAAAAAATGCTGCAAATTTTTAATTTTTTGCATCTACGTCTGGTAATTTAGCCATAACTTCGTTAATACACATCGGAGAACATTGTATCTATACTTGTTGGAAAGGTCTGCGTCAGACCTACATGCTACAATAAATAAGAAGTCTGTAGGATTTTCGGTTCTCCGGCACAAGCCAAAAAACCAAGAAAAAATGCTGCAAATTTTTAATTTTTTGCATCTACGTCTGGTAATTTAGCCATAACTTCGTTAATACACATCGGAGAACATTGTATCTATACTTGTTGGAAAGGTCTGCGTCAGACCTACATGCTACAATAAATAAGAAGTCTGTAGGATTTTCGGTTCTCCGGCACAAGCCAAAAAACCAAGAAAAAATGCTGCAAATTTTTAATTTTTTGCATCTACGTCTGGTAATTTAGCCATAACTTCGTTAATACACATCGGAGAACATTGAAACTTTTTGCGATGGAAAGGTCTGCGTCAGACCTACATGCTACAATAAATAAGAAGTCTGTGGGATTTTTGGTTCTCCGGCACAAGCCAAAAAACCAAGAAAAAATGCTGCAAATTTTTAATTTTTTGCATCTACGTCTGGTAATTTAGCCATAACTTCGTTAATACACATCGGAGAACATTGTATCTATACTTGTTGGAAAGGTCTGCGTCAGACCTACATGCTACAATAAATAAGAAGTCTGTAGGATTTTCGGTTCTCCGGCACAAGCCAAAAAACCAAGAAAAAATGCTGCAAATTTTTAATTTTTTGCATCTACGTCTGGTAATTTAGCCATAACTTCGTTAATACACATCGGAGAACATTGTATCTATACTTGTTGGAAAGGTCTGCGTCAGACCTACATGCTACAATAAATAAGAAGTCTGTGGGATTTTTGGTTCTCCGGCACAAGCCAAAAAACCAAGAAAAAATGCTGCAAATTTTTAATTTTTTGCTTGTTGGAAAGGTCTGCGTCAGACCTACATGCCACGATAAATAAGAAGTCTGTGGGATTTTTGGTTCTCCGGCACAAGCCAAAAAACCAAGAAAAAATGCTGCAAATTTTTAATTTTTTGCATCTACGTCTGGTAATTTAGCCATAACTTCGTTAATACACATCGGAGAACATTGTATCTATACTTGTTGGAAAGGTCTGCGTCAGACCTACATGCTACAATAAATAAGAAGTCTGTAGGATTTTCGGTTCTCCGGCACAAGCCAAAAAACCAAGAAAAAATGCTGCAAATTTTTAATTTTTTGCATCTACGTCTGGTAATTTAGCCATAACTTCGTTAATACACATCGGAGAACATTGTATCTATACTTGTTGGAAAGGTCTGCGTCAGACCTACATGCCACGATAAATAAGAAGTCTGTGGGATTTTTGGTTCTCCGGCACAAGCCAAAAAACCAAGAAAAAATGCTGCAAATTTTTAATTTTTTGCATCTACGTCTGGTAATTTAGCCATAACTTCGTTAATACACATCGGAGAACATTGTATCTATACTTGTTGGAAAGGTCTGCGTCAGACCTACATGCTACAATAAATAAGAAGTCTGTAGGATTTTCGGTTCTCCGGCACAAGCCAAAAAACCAAGAAAAAATGCTGCAAATTTTTAATTTTTTGCATCTACGTCTGGTAATTTAGCCATAACTTCGTTAATACACATCGGAGAACATTGTATCTATACTTGTTGGAAAGGTCTGCGTCAGACCTACATGCTACAATAAATAAGAAGTCTGTAGGATTTTCGGTTCTCCGGCACAAGCCAAAAAACCAAGAAAAAATGCTGCAAATTTTTAATTTTTTGCATCTACGTCTGGTAATTTAGCCATAACTTCGTTAATACACATCGGAGAACATTGTATCTATACTTGTTGGAAAGGTCTGCGTCAGACCTACATGCTACAATAAATAAGAAGTCTGTAGGATTTTCGGTTCTCCGGCACAAGCCAAAAAACCAAGAAAAAATGCTGCAAATTTTTAATTTTTTGCATCTACGTCTGGTAATTTAGCCATAACTTCGTTAATACACATCGGAGAACATTGAAACTTTTTGCGATGGAAAGGTCTGCGTCAGACCTACATACTACAATAAATAAGAAGTCTGTGGGATTTTTGGTTCTCCGGCACAAGCCAAAAAACCAAGAAAAAATGCTGCAAATTTTTAATTTTTTGCATCTACGTCTGGTAATTTAGCCATAACTTCGTTAATACACATCGGAGAACATTGTATCTATACTTGTTGGAAAGGTCTGCGTCAGACCTACATGCTACAATAAATAAGAAGTCTGTAGGATTTTCGGTTCTCCGGCACAAGCCAAAAAACCAAGAAAAAATGCTGCAAATTTTTAATTTTTTGCATCTACGTCTGGTAATTTAGCCATAACTTCGTTAATACACATCGGAGAACATTGTATCTATACTTGTTGGAAAGGTCTGCGTCAGACCTACATGCTACAATAAATAAGAAGTCTGTAGGATTTTCGGTTCTCCGGCACAAGCCAAAAAACCAAGAAAAAATGCTGCAAATTTTTAATTTTTTGCATCTACGTCTGGTAATTTAGCCATAACTTCGTTAATACACATCGGAGAACATTGTATCTATACTTGTTGGAAAGGTCTGCGTCAGACCTACATGCTACAATAAATAAGAAGTCTGTAGGATTTTCGGTTCTCCGGCACAAGCCAAAAAACCAAGAAAAAATGCTGCAAATTTTTAATTTTTTGCATCTACGTCTGGTAATTTAGCCATAACTTCGTTAATACACATCGGAGAACATTGAAACTTTTTGCGATGGAAAGGTCTGCGTCAGACCTACATGCTACAATAAATAAGAAGTCTGTGGGATTTTTGGTTCTCCGGCACAAGCCAAAAAACCAAGAAAAAATGCTGCAAATTTTTAATTTTTTGCATCTACGTCTGGTAATTTAGCCATAACTTCGTTAATACACATCGGAGAACATTGTATCTATACTTGTTGGAAAGGTCTGCGTCAGACCTACATGCCACGATAAATAAGAAGTCTGTGGGATTTTTGGTTCTCCGGCACAAGCCAAAAAACCAAGAAAAAATGCTGCAAATTTTTAATTTTTTGCATCTACGTCTGGTAATTTAGCCATAACTTCGTTAATACACATCGGAGAACATTGTATCTATACTTGTTGGAAAGGTCTGCGTCAGACCTACATGCTACAATAAATAAGAAGTCTGTGGGATTTTTGGTTCTCCGGCACAAGCCAAAAAACCAAGAAAAAATGCTGCAAATTTTTAATTTTTTGCTTGTTGGAAAGGTCTGCGTCAGACCTACATGCCACGATAAATAAGAAGTCTGTGGGATTTTTGGTTCTCCGGCACAAGCCAAAAAACCAAGAAAAAATGCTGCAAATTTTTAATTTTTTGCATCTACGTCTGGTAATTTAGCCATAACTTCGTTAATACACATCGGAGAACATTGTATCTATACTTGTTGGAAAGGTCTGCGTCAGACCTACATGCTACAATAAATAAGAAGTCTGTAGGATTTTCGGTTCTCCGGCACAAGCCAAAAAACCAAGAAAAAATGCTGCAAATTTTTAATTTTTTGCATCTACGTCTGGTAATTTAGCCATAACTTCGTTAATACACATCGGAGAACATTGTATCTATACTTGTTGGAAAGGTCTGCGTCAGACCTACATGCCACGATAAATAAGAAGTCTGTGGGATTTTTGGTTCTCCGGCACAAGCCAAAAAACCAAGAAAAAATGCTGCAAATTTTTAATTTTTTGCATCTACGTCTGGTAATTTAGCCATAACTTCGTTAATACACATCGGAGAACATTGTATCTATACTTGTTGGAAAGGTCTGCGTCAGACCTACATGCCACGATAAATAAGAAGTCTGTGGGATTTTTGGTTCTCCGGCACAAGCCAAAAAACCAAGAAAAAATGCTGCAAATTTTTAATTTTTTGCATCTACGTCTGGTAATTTAGCCATAACTTCGTTAATACACATCGGAGAACATTGTATCTATACTTGTTGGAAAGGTCTGCGTCAGACCTACATGCTACAATAAATAAGAAGTCTGTAGGATTTTCGGTTCTCCGGCACAAGCCAAAAAACCAAGAAAAAATGCTGCAAATTTTTAATTTTTTGCATCTACGTCTGGTAATTTAGCCATAACTTCGTTAATACACATCGGAGAACATTGTATCTATACTTGTTGGAAAGGTCTGCGTCAGACCTACATGCTACAATAAATAAGAAGTCTGTAGGATTTTCGGTTCTCCGGCACAAGCCAAAAAACCAAGAAAAAATGCTGCAAATTTTTAATTTTTTGCATCTACGTCTGGTAATTTAGCCATAACTTCGTTAATACACATCGGAGAACATTGTATCTATACTTGTTGGAAAGGTCTGCGTCAGACCTACATGCTACAATAAATAAGAAGTCTGTAGGATTTTCGGTTCTCCGGCACAAGCCAAAAAACCAAGAAAAAATGCTGCAAATTTTTAATTTTTTGCATCTACGTCTGGTAATTTAGCCATAACTTCGTTAATACACATCGGAGAACATTATATCTATACTTGTTGGAAAGGTCTGCGTCAGACCTACATGCTACAATAAATAAGAAGTCTGTGGGATTTTCGGTTCTCCGGCACAAGCCAAAAAACCAAGAAAAAATGCTGCAAATTTTTAATTTTTTGCATCTACGTCTGGTAATTTAGCCATAACTTCGTTAATACACATCGGAGAACATTGTATCTATACTTGTTGGAAAGGTCTGCGTCAGACCTACATGCTACAATAAATAAGAAGTCTGTGGGATTTTCGGTTCTCCGGCACAAGCCAAAAAACCAAGAAAAAATGCTGCAAATTTTTAATTTTTTGCATCTACGTCTGGTAATTTAGCCATAACTTCGTTAATACACATCGGACAACATTGTATCTATACTTGTTGGAAAGGTCTGCGTCAGACCTACATGCTACAATAAATAAGAAGTCTGTAGGATTTTCGGTTCTCCGGCACAAGCCAAAAAACCAAGAAAAAATGCTGCAAATTTTTAATTTTTTGCATCTACGTCTGGTAATTTAGCCATAACTTCGTTAATACACATCGGAGAACATTGTATCTATACTTGTTGGAAAGGTCTGCGTCAGACCTACATGCTACAATAAATAAGAAGTCTGTAGGATTTTCGGTTCTCCGGCACAAGCCAAAAAACCAAGAAAAAATGCTGCAAATTTTTAATTTTTTGCATCTACGTCTGGTAATTTAGCCATAACTTCGTTAATACACATCGGAGAACATTGAAACTTTTTGCGATGGAAAGGTCTGCGTCAGACCTACATGCTACAATAAATAAGAAGTCTGTGGGATTTTTGGTTCTCCGGCACAAGCCAAAAAACCAAGAAAAAATGCTGCAAATTTTTAATTTTTTGCTTGTTGGAAAGGTCTGCGTCAGACCTACATGCCACGATAAATAAGAAGTCTGTGGGATTTTTGGTTCTCCGGCACAAGCCAAAAAACCAAGAAAAAATGCTGCAAATTTTTAATTTTTTGCATCTACGTCTGGTAATTTAGCCATAACTTCGTTAATACACATCGGAGAACATTGTATCTATACTTGTTGGAAAGGTCTGCGTCAGACCTACATGCCACGATAAATAAGAAGTCTGTGGGATTTTTGGTTCTCCGGCACAAGCCAAAAAACCAAGAAAAAATGCTGCAAATTTTTAATTTTTTGCATCTACGTCTGGTAATTTAGCCATAACTTCGTTAATACACATCGGAGAACATTGTATCTATACTTGTTGGAAAGGTCTGCGTCAGACCTACATGCTACAATAAATAAGAAGTCTGTAGGATTTTCGGTTCTCCGGCACAAGCCAAAAAACCAAGAAAAAATGCTGCAAATTTTTAATTTTTTGCATCTACGTCTGGTAATTTAGCCATAACTTCGTTAATACACATCGGAGAACATTGTATCTATACTTGTTGGAAAGGTCTGCGTCAGACCTACATGCTACAATAAATAAGAAGTCTGTAGGATTTTCGGTTCTCCGGCACAAGCCAAAAAACCAAGAAAAAATGCTGCAAATTTTTAATTTTTTGCATCTACGTCTGGTAATTTAGCCATAACTTCGTTAATACACATCGGAGAACATTGTATCTATACTTGTTGGAAAGGTCTGCGTCAGACCTACATGCCACGATAAATAAGAAGTCTGTGGGATTTTTGGTTCTCCGGCACAAGCCAAAAAACCAAGAAAAAATGCTGCAAATTTTTAATTTTTTGCATCTACGTCTGGTAATTTAGCCATAACTTCGTTAATACACATCGGAGAACATTGTATCTATACTTGTTGGAAAGGTCTGCGTCAGACCTACATGCCACGATAAATAAGAAGTCTGTGGGATTTTTGGTTCTCCGGCACAAGCCAAAAAACCAAGAAAAAATGCTGCAAATTTTTAATTTTTTGCATCTACGTCTGGTAATTTAGCCATAACTTCGTTAATACACATCGGAGAACATTGTATCTATACTTGTTGGAAAGGTCTGCGTCAGACCTACATGCTACAATAAATAAGAAGTCTGTAGGATTTTCGGTTCTCCGGCACAAGCCAAAAAACCAAGAAAAAATGCTGCAAATTTTTAATTTTTTGCATCTACGTCTGGTAATTTAGCCATAACTTCGTTAATACACATCGGAGAACATTGTATCTATACTTGTTGGAAAGGTCTGCGTCAGACCTACATGCTACAATAAATAAGAAGTCTGTAGGATTTTCGGTTCTCCGGCACAAGCCAAAAAACCAAGAAAAAATGCTGCAAATTTTTAATTTTTTGCATCTACGTCTGGTAATTTAGCCATAACTTCGTTAATACACATCGGAGAACATTGTATCTATACTTGTTGGAAAGGTCTGCGTCAGACCTACATGCTACAATAAATAAGAAGTCTGTAGGATTTTTGGTTCTCCGGCACAAGCCAAAAAACCAAGAAAAAATGCTGCAAATTTTTAATTTTTTGCATCTACGTCTGGTAATTTAGCCATAACTTCGTTAATACACATCGGAGAACATTGTATCTATACTTGTTGGAAAGGTCTGCGTCAGACCTACATGCTACAATAAATAAGAAGTCTGTAGGATTTTCGGTTCTCCGACACAAGCCAAAAAACCAAGAAAAAATGCTGCAAATTTTTAATTTTTTGCATCTACGTCTGGTAATTTAGCCATAACTTCGTTAATACACATCGGAGAACATTGAAACTTTTTGCGATGGAAAGGTCTGCGTCAGACCTACATGCTACAATAAATAAGAAGTCTGTGGGATTTTTGGTTCTCCGGCACAAGCCAAAAAACCAAGAAAAAATGCTGCAAATTTTTAATTTTTTGCATCTACGTCTGGTAATTTAGCCATAACTTCGTTAATACACATCGGAGAACATTGTATCTATACTTGTTGGAAAGGTCTGCGTCAGACCTACATGCCACGATAAATAAGAAGTCTGTGGGATTTTTGGTTCTCCGGCACAAGCCAAAAAACCAAGAAAAAATGCTGCAAATTTTTAATTTTTTGCATCTACGTCTGGTAATTTAGCCATAACTTCGTTAATACACATCGGAGAACATTGTATCTATACTTGTTGGAAAGGTCTGCGTCAGACCTACATGCTACAATAAATAAGAAGTCTGTAGGATTTTCGGTTCTCCGGCACAAGCCAAAAAACCAAGAAAAAATGCTGCAAATTTTTAATTTTTTGCATCTACGTCTGGTAATTTAGCCATAACTTCGTTAATACACATCGGAGAACATTGAAACTTTTTGCGATGGAAAGGTCTGCGTCAGACCTACATGCTACAATAAATAAGAAGTCTGTGGGATTTTTGGTTCTCCGGCACAAGCCAAAAAACCAAGAAAAAATGCTGCAAATTTTTAATTTTTTGCATCTACGTCTGGTAATTTAGCCATAACTTCGTTAATACACATCGGAGAACATTGTATCTATACTTGTTGGAAAGGTCTGCGTCAGACCTACATGCTACAATAAATAAGAAGTCTGTAGGATTTTCGGTTCTCCGGCACAAGCCAAAAAACCAAGAAAAAATGCTGCAAATTTTTAATTTTTTGCATCTACGTCTGGTAATTTAGCCATAACTTCGTTAATACACATCGGAGAACATTGTATCTATACTTGTTGGAAAGGTCTGCGTCAGACCTACATGCTACAATAAATAAGAAGTCTGTAGGATTTTCGGTTCTCCGGCACAAGCCAAAAAACCAAGAAAAAATGCTGCAAATTTTTAATTTTTTGCATCTACGTCTGGTAATTTAGCCATAACTTCGTTAATACACATCGGAGAACATTGAAACTTTTTGCGATGGAAAGGTCTGCGTCAGACCTACATGCTACAATAAATAAGAAGTCTGTGGGATTTTTGGTTCTCCGGCACAAGCCAAAAAACCAAGAAAAAATGCTGCAAATTTTTAATTTTTTGCATCTACGTCTGGTAATTTAGCCATAACTTCGTTAATACACATCGGAGAACATTGTATCTATACTTGTTGGAAAGGTCTGCGTCAGACCTACATGCCACGATAAATAAGAAGTCTGTGGGATTTTTGGTTCTCCGGCACAAGCCAAAAAACCAAGAAAAAATGCTGCAAATTTTTAATTTTTTGCATCTACGTCTGGTAATTTAGCCATAACTTCGTTAATACACATCGGAGAACATTGTATCTATACTTGTTGGAAAGGTCTGCGTCAGACCTACATGCTACAATAAATAAGAAGTCTGTGGGATTTTTGGTTCTCCGGCACAAGCCAAAAAACCAAGAAAAAATGCTGCAAATTTTTAATTTTTTGCTTGTTGGAAAGGTCTGCGTCAGACCTACATGCCACGATAAATAAGAAGTCTGTGGGATTTTTGGTTCTCCGGCACAAGCCAAAAAACCAAGAAAAAATGCTGCAAATTTTTAATTTTTTGCATCTACGTCTGGTAATTTAGCCATAACTTCGTTAATACACATCGGAGAACATTGTATCTATACTTGTTGGAAAGGTCTGCGTCAGACCTACATGCCACGATAAATAAGAAGTCTGTGGGATTTTTGGTTCTCCGGCACAAGCCAAAAAACCAAGAAAAAATGCTGCAAATTTTTAATTTTTTGCATCTACGTCTGGTAATTTAGCCATAACTTCGTTAATACACATCGGAGAACATTGTATCTATACTTGTTGGAAAGGTCTGCGTCAGACCTACATGCTACAATAAATAAGAAGTCTGTAGGATTTTCGGTTCTCCGGCACAAGCCAAAAAACCAAGAAAAAATGCTGCAAATTTTTAATTTTTTGCATCTACGTCTGGTAATTTAGCCATAACTTCGTTAATACACATCGGAGAACATTGTATCTATACTTGTTGGAAAGGTCTGCGTCAGACCTACATGCTACAATAAATAAGAAGTCTGTAGGATTTTCGGTTCTCCGGCACAAGCCAAAAAACCAAGAAAAAATGCTGCAAATTTTTAATTTTTTGCATCTACGTCTGGTAATTTAGCCATAACTTCGTTAATACACATCGGAGAACATTGTATCTATACTTGTTGGAAAGGTCTGCGTCAGACCTACATGCCACGATAAATAAGAAGTCTGTGGGATTTTTGGTTCTCCGGCACAAGCCAAAAAACCAAGAAAAAATGCTGCAAATTTTTAATTTTTTGCATCTACGTCTGGTAATTTAGCCATAACTTCGTTAATACACATCGGAGAACATTGTATCTATACTTGTTGGAAAGGTTTGCGTCAGACCTACATGCCACGATAAATAAGAAGTCTGTGGGATTTTTGGTTCTCCGGCACAAGCCAAAAAACCAAGAAAAAATGCTGCAAATTTTTAATTTTTTGCATCTACGTCTGGTAATTTAGCCATAACTTCGTTAATACACATCGGAGAACATTGTATCTATACTTGTTGGAAAGGTCTGCGTCAGACCTACATGCTACAATAAATAAGAAGTCTGTAGGATTTTCGGTTCTCCGGCACAAGCCAAAAAACCAAGAAAAAATGCTGCAAATTTTTAATTTTTTGCATCTACGTCTGGTAATTTAGCCATAACTTCGTTAATACACATCGGAGAACATTGTATCTATACTTGTTGGAAAGGTCTGCGTCAGACCTACATGCTACAATAAATAAGAAGTCTGTAGGATTTTCGGTTCTCCGGCACAAGCCAAAAAACCAAGAAAAAATGCTGCAAATTTTTAATTTTTTGCATCTACGTCTGGTAATTTAGCCATAACTTCGTTAATACACATCGGAGAACATTGTATCTATACTTGTTGGAAAGGTCTGCGTCAGACCTACATGCCACGATAAATAAGAAGTCTGTGGGATTTTTGGTTCTCCGGCACAAGCCAAAAAACCAAGAAAAAATGCTGCAAATTTTTAATTTTTTGCATCTACGTCTGGTAATTTAGCCATAACTTCGTTAATACACATCGGAGAACATTGTATCTATACTTGTTGGAAAGGTCTGCGTCAGACCTACATGCTACAATAAATAAGAAGTCTGTGGGATTTTTGGTTCTCCGGCACAAGCCAAAAAACCAAGAAAAAATGCTGCAAATTTTTAATTTTTTGCATCTACGTCTGGTAATTTAGCCATAACTTCGTTAATACACATCGGAGAACATTGTATCTATACTTGTTGGAAAGGTCTGCGTCAGACCTACATGCCACGATAAATAAGAAGTCTGTGGGATTTTTGGTTCTCCGGCACAAGCCAAAAAACCAAGAAAAAATGCTGCAAATTTTTAATTTTTTGCATCTACGTCTGGTAATTTAGCCATAACTTCGTTAATACACATCGGAGAACATTGTATCTATACTTGTTGGAAAGGTCTGCGTCAGACCTACATGCTACAATAAATAAGAAGTCTGTGGGATTTTTGGTTCTCCGGCACAAGCCAAAAAACCAAGAAAAAATGCTGCAAATTTTTAATTTTTTGCTTGTTGGAAAGGTCTGCGTCAGACCTACATGCCACGATAAATAAGAAGTCTGTGGGATTTTTGGTTCTCCGGCACAAGCCAAAAAACCAAGAAAAAATGCTGCAAATTTTTAATTTTTTGCATCTACGTCTGGTAATTTAGCCATAACTTCGTTAATACACATCGGAGAACATTGTATCTATACTTGTTGGAAAGGTCTGCGTCAGACCTACATGCCACGATAAATAAGAAGTCTGTGGGATTTTCGGTTCTCCGGCACAAGCCAAAAAACCAAGAAAAAATGCTGCAAATTTTTAATTTTTTGCATCTACGTCTGGTAATTTAGCCATAACTTCGTTAATACACATCGGAGAACATTGTATCTATACTTGTTGGAAAGGTCTGCGTCAGACCTACATGCTACAATAAATAAGAAGTCTGTAGGATTTTCGGTTCTCCGGCACAAGCCAAAAAACCAAGAAAAAATGCTGCAAATTTTTAATTTTTTGCATCTACGTCTGGTAATTTAGCCATAACTTCGTTAATACACATCGGAGAACATTGTATCTATACTTGTTGGAAAGGTCTGCGTCAGACCTACATGCTACAATAAATAAGAAGTCTGTAGGATTTTCGGTTCTCCGACACAAGCCAAAAAACCAAGAAAAAATGCTGCAAATTTTTAATTTTTTGCATCTACGTCTGGTAATTTAGCCATAACTTCGTTAATACACATCGGAGAACATTGAAACTTTTTGCGATGGAAAGGTCTGCGTCAGACCTACATGCTACAATAAATAAGAAGTCTGTGGGATTTTTGGTTCTCCGGCACAAGCCAAAAAACCAAGAAAAAATGCTGCAAATTTTTAATTTTTTGCATCTACGTCTGGTAATTTAGCCATAACTTCGTTAATACACATCGGAGAACATTGTATCTATACTTGTTGGAAAGGTCTGCGTCAGACCTACATGCCACGATAAATAAGAAGTCTGTGGGATTTTTGGTTCTCCGGCACAAGCCAAAAAACCAAGAAAAAATGCTGCAAATTTTTAATTTTTTGCATCTACGTCTGGTAATTTAGCCATAACTTCGTTAATACACATCGGAGAACATTGTATCTATACTTGTTGGAAAGGTCTGCGTCAGACCTACATGCTACAATAAATAAGAAGTCTGTGGGATTTTTGGTTCTCCGGCACAAGCCAAAAAACCAAGAAAAAATGCTGCAAATTTTTAATTTTTTGCTTGTTGGAAAGGTCTGCGTCAGACCTACATGCCACGATAAATAAGAAGTCTGTGGGATTTTTGGTTCTCCGGCACAAGCCAAAAAACCAAGAAAAAATGCTGCAAATTTTTAATTTTTTGCATCTACGTCTGGTAATTTAGCCATAACTTCGTTAATACACATCGGAGAACATTGTATCTATACTTGTTGGAAAGGTCTGCGTCAGACCTACATGCCACGATAAATAAGAAGTCTGTGGGATTTTTGGTTCTCCGGCACAAGCCAAAAAACCAAGAAAAAATGCTGCAAATTTTTAATTTTTTGCATCTACGTCTGGTAATTTAGCCATAACTTCGTTAATACACATCGGAGAACATTGAAACTTTTTGCGATGGAAAGGTCTGCGTCAGACCTACATGCTACAATAAATAAGAAGTCTGTGGGATTTTTGGTTCTCCGGCACAAGCCAAAAAACCAAGAAAAAATGCTGCAAATTTTTAATTTTTTGCATCTACGTCTGGTAATTTAGCCATAACTTCGTTAATACACATCGGAGAACATTGTATCTATACTTGTTGGAAAGGTCTGCGTCAGACCTACATGCCACGATAAATAAGAAGTCTGTGGGATTTTTGGTTCTCCGGCACAAGCCAAAAAACCAAGAAAAAATGCTGCAAATTTTTAATTTTTTGCATCTACGTCTGGTAATTTAGCCATAACTTCGTTAATACACATCGGAGAACATTGTATCTATACTTGTTGGAAAGGTCTGCGTCAGACCTACATGCTACAATAAATAAGAAGTCTGTGGGATTTTTGGTTCTCCGGCACAAGCCAAAAAACCAAGAAAAAATGCTGCAAATTTTTAATTTTTTGCTTGTTGGAAAGGTCTGCGTCAGACCTACATGCCACGATAAATAAGAAGTCTGTGGGATTTTTGGTTCTCCGGCACAAGCCAAAAAACCAAGAAAAAATGCTGCAAATTTTTAATTTTTTGCATCTACGTCTGGTAATTTAGCCATAACTTCGTTAATACACATCGGAGAACATTGTATCTATACTTGTTGGAAAGGTCTGCGTCAGACCTACATGCCACGATAGATAAGAAGTCTGTGGGATTTTTGGTTCTCCGGCACAAGCCAAAAAACCAAGAAAAAATGCTGCAAATTTTTAATTTTTTGCATCTACGTCTGGTAATTTAGCCATAACTTCGTTAATACACATCGGAGAACATTGTATCTATACTTGTTGGAAAGGTCTGCGTCAGACCTACATGCTACAATAAATAAGAAGTCTGTAGGATTTTCGGTTCTCCGGCACAAGCCAAAAAACCAAGAAAAAATGCTGCAAATTTTTAATTTTTTGCATCTACGTCTGGTAATTTAGCCATAACTTCGTTAATACACATCGGAGAACATTGTATCTATACTTGTTGGAAAGGTCTGCGTCAGACCTACATGCTACAATAAATAAGAAGTCTGTAGGATTTTCGGTTCTCCGGCACAAGCCAAAAAACCAAGAAAAAATGCTGCAAATTTTTAATTTTTTGCATCTACGTCTGGTAATTTAGCCATAACTTCGTTAATACACATCGGAGAACATTGTATCTATACTTGTTGGAAAGGTCTGCGTCAGACCTACATGCCACGATAAATAAGAAGTCTGTGGGATTTTTGGTTCTCCGGCACAAGCCAAAAAACCAAGAAAAAATGCTGCAAATTTTTAATTTTTTGCATCTACGTCTGGTAATTTAGCCATAACTTCGTTAATACACATCGGAGAACATTGTATCTATACTTGTTGGAAAGGTCTGCGTCAGACCTACATGCCACGATAAATAAGAAGTCTGTGGGATTTTTGGTTCTCCGGCACAAGCCAAAAAACCAAGAAAAAATGCTGCAAATTTTTAATTTTTTGCATCTACGTCTGGTAATTTAGCCATAACTTCGTTAATACACATCGGAGAACATTGTATCTATACTTGTTGGAAAGGTCTGCGTCAGACCTACATGCTACAATAAATAAGAAGTCTGTAGGATTTTCGGTTCTCCGGCACAAGCCAAAAAACCAAGAAAAAATGCTGCAAATTTTTAATTTTTTGCATCTACGTCTGGTAATTTAGCCATAACTTCGTTAATACACATCGGAGAACATTGTATCTATACTTGTTGGAAAGGTCTGCGTCAGACCTACATGCTACAATAAATAAGAAGTCTGTAGGATTTTCGGTTCTCCGGCACAAGCCAAAAAACCAAGAAAAAATGCTGCAAATTTTTAATTTTTTGCATCTACGTCTGGTAATTTAGCCATAACTTCGTTAATACACATCGGAGAACATTGTATCTATACTTGTTGGAAAGGTCTGCGTCAGACCTACATGCTACAATAAATAAGAAGTCTGTAGGATTTTCGGTTCTCCGGCACAAGCCAAAAAACCAAGAAAAAATGCTGCAAATTTTTAATTTTTTGCATCTACGTCTGGTAATTTAGCCATAACTTCGTTAATACACATCGGAGAACATTGTATCTATACTTGTTGGAAAGGTCTGCGTCAGACCTACATGCTACAATAAATAAGAAGTCTGTAGGATTTTCGGTTCTCCGGCACAAGCCAAAAAACCAAGAAAAAATGCTGCAAATTTTTAATTTTTTGCATCTACGTCTGGTAATTTAGCCATAACTTCGTTAATACACATCGGAGAACATTGAAACTTTTTGCGATGGAAAGGTCTGCGTCAGACCTACATGCTACAATAAATAAGAAGTCTGTGGGATTTTTGGTTCTCCGGCACAAGCCAAAAAACCAAGAAAAAATGCTGCAAATTTTTAATTTTTTGCATCTACGTCTGGTAATTTAGCCATAACTTCGTTAATACACATCGGAGAACATTGTATCTATACTTGTTGGAAAGGTCTGCGTCAGACCTACATGCCACGATAAATAAGAAGTCTGTGGGATTTTTGGTTCTCCGGCACAAGCCAAAAAACCAAGAAAAAATGCTGCAAATTTTTAATTTTTTGCATCTACGTCTGGTAATTTAGCCATAACTTCGTTAATACACATCGGAGAACATTGTATCTATACTTGTTGGAAAGGTCTGCGTCAGACCTACATGCCACGATAAATAAGAAGTCTGTGGGATTTTTGGTTCTCCGGCACAAGCCAAAAAACCAAGAAAAAATGCTGCAAATTTTTAATTTTTTGCATCTACGTCTGGTAATTTAGCCATAACTTCGTTAATACACATCGGAGAACATTGTATCTATACTTGTTGGAAAGGTCTGCGTCAGACCTACATGCTACAATAAATAAGAAGTCTGTAGGATTTTCGGTTCTCCGGCACAAGCCAAAAAACCAAGAAAAAATGCTGCAAATTTTTAATTTTTTGCATCTACGTCTGGTAATTTAGCCATAACTTCGTTAATACACATCGGAGAACATTGTATCTATACTTGTTGGAAAGGTCTGCGTCAGACCTACATGCTACAATAAATAAGAAGTCTGTAGGATTTTCGGTTCTCCGGCACAAGCCAAAAAACCAAGAAAAAATGCTGCAAATTTTTAATTTTTTGCATCTACGTCTGGTAATTTAGCCATAACTTCGTTAATACACATCGGAGAACATTGTATCTATACTTGTTGGAAAGGTCTGCGTCAGACCTACATGCTACAATAAATAAGAAGTCTGTAGGATTTTCGGTTCTCCGGCACAAGCCAAAAAACCAAGAAAAAATGCTGCAAATTTTTAATTTTTTGCATCTACGTCTGGTAATTTAGCCATAACTTCGTTAATACACATCGGAGAACATTGTATCTATACTTGTTGGAAAGGTCTGCGTCAGACCTACATGCTACAATAAATAAGAAGTCTGTAGGATTTTCGGTTCTCCGGCACAAGCCAAAAAACCAAGAAAAAATGCTGCAAATTTTTAATTTTTTGCATCTACGTCTGGTAATTTAGCCATAACTTCGTTAATACACATCGGAGAACATTGAAACTTTTTGCGATGGAAAGGTCTGCGTCAGACCTACATGCTACAATAAATAAGAAGTCTGTGGGATTTTTGGTTCTCCGGCACAAGCCAAAAAACCAAGAAAAAATGCTGCAAATTTTTAATTTTTTGCATCTACGTCTGGTAATTTAGCCATAACTTCGTTAATACACATCGGAGAACATTGTATCTATACTTGTTGGAAAGGTCTGCGTCAGACCTACATGCCACGATAAATAAGAAGTCTGTGGGATTTTTGGTTCTCCGGCACAAGCCAAAAAACCAAGAAAAAATGCTGCAAATTTTTAATTTTTTGCATCTACGTCTGGTAATTTAGCCATAACTTCGTTAATACACATCGGAGAACATTGTATCTATACTTGTTGGAAAGGTCTGCGTCAGACCTACATGCTACAATAAATAAGAAGTCTGTAGGATTTTCGGTTCTCCGGCACAAGCCAAAAAACCAAGAAAAAATGCTGCAAATTTTTAATTTTTTGCATCTACGTCTGGTAATTTAGCCATAACTTCGTTAATACACATCGGAGAACATTGTATCTATACTTGTTGGAAAGGTCTGCGTCAGACCTACATGCTACAATAAATAAGAAGTCTGTAGGATTTTCGGTTCTCCGGCACAAGCCAAAAAACCAAGAAAAAATGCTGCAAATTTTTAATTTTTTGCATCTACGTCTGGTAATTTAGCCATAACTTCGTTAATACACATCGGAGAACATTGTATCTATACTTGTTGGAAAGGTCTGCGTCAGACCTACATGCCACGATAAATAAGAAGTCTGTGGGATTTTTGGTTCTCCGGCACAAGCCAAAAAACCAAGAAAAAATGCTGCAAATTTTTAATTTTTTGCATCTACGTCTGGTAATTTAGCCATAACTTCGTTAATACACATCGGAGAACATTGTATCTATACTTGTTGGAAAGGTCTGCGTCAGACCTACATGCCACGATAAATAAGAAGTCTGTGGGATTTTTGGTTCTCCGGCACAAGCCAAAAAACCAAGAAAAAATGCTGCAAATTTTTAATTTTTTGCATCTACGTCTGGTAATTTAGCCATAACTTCGTTAATACACATCGGAGAACATTGTATCTATACTTGTTGGAAAGGTCTGCGTCAGACCTATATGCCACGATAAATAAGAAGTCTGTGGGATTTTTGGTTCTCCGGCACAAGCCAAAAAACCAAGAAAAAATGCTGCAAATTTTTAATTTTTTGCATCTACGTCTGGTAATTTAGCCATAACTTCGTTAATACACATCGGAGAACATTGTATCTATACTTGTTGGAAAGGTCTGCGTCAGACCTACA
Source organism: Chrysopilus asiliformis (assembly GCA_964034945.1). Taxonomy (NCBI): domain Eukaryota; kingdom Metazoa; phylum Arthropoda; class Insecta; order Diptera; family Rhagionidae; genus Chrysopilus; species Chrysopilus asiliformis. The sequence goes on along the minus strand of CAXIUK010000003.1, from coordinate 17,666 downwards.
TGCTACAATAAATAAGAAGTCTGTAGGATTTTCGGTTCTCCGGCACAAGCCAAAAAACCAAGAAAAAATGCTGCAAATTTTTAATTTTTTGCATCTACGTCTGGTAATTTAGCCATAACTTCGTTAATACACATCGGAGAACATTGTATCTATACTTGTTGGAAAGGTCTGCGTCAGACCTACATGCCACGATAAATAAGAAGTCTGTGGGATTTTTGGTTCTCCGGCACAAGCCAAAAAACCAAGAAAAAATGCTGCAAATTTTTAATTTTTTGCATCTACGTCTGGTAATTTAGCCATAACTTCGTTAATACACATCGGAGAACATTGTATCTATACTTGTTGGAAAGGTCTGCGTCAGACCTACATGCTACAATAAATAAGAAGTCTGTAGGATTTTCGGTTCTCCGGCACAAGCCAAAAAACCAAGAAAAAATGCTGCAAATTTTTAATTTTTTGCATCTACGTCTGGTAATTTAGCCATAACTTCGTTAATACACATCGGAGAACATTGTATCTATACTTGTTGGAAAGGTCTGCGTCAGACCTACATGCTACAATAAATAAGAAGTCTGTAGGATTTTCGGTTCTCCGGCACAAGCCAAAAAACCAAGAAAAAATGCTGCAAATTTTTAATTTTTTGCATCTACGTCTGGTAATTTAGCCATAACTTCGTTAATACACATCGGAGAACATTGTATCTATACTTGTTGGAAAGGTCTGCGTCAGACCTACATGCCACGATAAATAAGAAGTCTGTGGGATTTTTGGTTCTCCGGCACAAGCCAAAAAACCAAGAAAAAATGCTGCAAATTTTTAATTTTTTGCATCTACGTCTGGTAATTTAGCCATAACTTCGTTAATACACATCGGAGAACATTGTATCTATACTTGTTGGAAAGGTCTGCGTCAGACCTACATGCTACAATAAATAAGAAGTCTGTAGGATTTTCGGTTCTCCGGCACAAGCCAAAAAACCAAGAAAAAATGCTGCAAATTTTTAATTTTTTGCATCTACGTCTGGTAATTTAGCCATAACTTCGTTAATACACATCGGAGAACATTGTATCTATACTTGTTGGAAAGGTCTGCGTCAGACCTACATGCTACAATAAATAAGAAGTCTGTAGGATTTTCGGTTCTCCGGCACAAGCCAAAAAACCAAGAAAAAATGCTGCAAATTTTTAATTTTTTGCATCTACGTCTGGTAATTTAGCCATAACTTCGTTAATACACATCGGAGAACATTGTATCTATACTTGTTGGAAAGGTCTGCGTCAGACCTACATGCTACAATAAATAAGAAGTCTGTAGGATTTTCGGTTCTCCGGCACAAGCCAAAAAACCAAGAAAAAATGCTGCAAATTTTTAATTTTTTGCATCTACGTCTGGTAATTTAGCCATAACTTCGTTAATACACATCGGAGAACATTGTATCTATACTTGTTGGAAAGGTCTGCGTCAGACCTACATGCTACAATAAATAAGAAGTCTGTGGGATTTTGGTTCTCCGGCACAAGCCAAAAAACCAAGAAAAAATGCTGCAAATTTTTAATTTTTTGCATCTACGTCTGGTAATTTAGCCATAACTTCGTTAATACACATCGGAGAACATTGTATCTATACTTGTTGGAAAGGTCTGCGTCAGACCTACATGCCACGATAAATAAGAAGTCTGTGGGATTTTTGGTTCTCCGGCACAAGCCAAAAAACCAAGAAAAAATGCTGCAAATTTTTAATTTTTTGCATCTACGTCTGGTAATTTAGCCATAACTTCGTTAATACACATCGGAGAACATTGTATCTATACTTGTTGGAAAGGTCTGCGTCAGACCTACATGCCACGATAAATAAGAAGTCTGTGGGATTTTTGGTTCTCCGGCACAAGCCAAAAAACCAAGAAAAAATGCTGCAAATTTTTAATTTTTTGCATCTACGTCTGGTAATTTAGCCATAACTTCGTTAATACACATCGGAGAACATTGTATCTATACTTGTTGGAAAGGTCTGCGTCAGACCTACATGCCACGATAAATAAGAAGTCTGTGGGATTTTTGGTTCTCCGGCACAAGCCAAAAAACCAAGAAAAAATGCTGCAAATTTTTAATTTTTTGCATCTACGTCTGGTAATTTAGCCATAACTTCGTTAATACACATCGGAGAACATTGTATCTATACTTGTTGGAAAGGTCTGCGTCAGACCTATATGCCACGATAAATAAGAAGTCTGTGGGATTTTTGGTTCTCCGGCACAAGCCAAAAAACCAAGAAAAAATGCTGCAAATTTTTTGCATCTACGTCTGGTAATTTAGCCATAACTTCGTTAATACACATCGGAGAACATTGTATCTATACTTGTTGGAAAGGTCTGCGTCAGACCTACATGCTACAATAAATAAGAAGTCTGTAGGATTTTCGGTTCTCCGGCACAAGCCAAAAAACCAAGAAAAAATGCTGCAAATTTTTAATTTTTTGCATCTACGTCTGGTAATTTAGCCATAACTTCGTTAATACACATCGGAGAACATTGTATCTATACTTGTTGGAAAGGTCTGCGTCAGACCTACATGCCACGATAAATAAGAAGTCTGTGGGATTTTTGGTTCTCCGGCACAAGCCAAAAAACCAAGAAAAAATGCTGCAAATTTTTAATTTTTTGCATCTACGTCTGGTAATTTAGCCATAACTTCGTTAATACACATCGGAGAACATTGTATCTATACTTGTTGGAAAGGTCTGCGTCAGACCTACATGCTACAATAAATAAGAAGTCTGTAGGATTTTCGGTTCTCCGGCACAAGCCAAAAAACCAAGAAAAAATGCTGCAAATTTTTAATTTTTTGCATCTACGTCTGGTAATTTAGCCATAACTTCGTTAATACACATCGGAGAACATTGTATCTATACTTGTTGGAAAGGTCTGCGTCAGACCTACATGCCACGATAAATAAGAAGTCTGTGGGATTTTTGGTTCTCCGGCACAAGCCAAAAAACCAAGAAAAAATGCTGCAAATTTTTAATTTTTTGCATCTACGTCTGGTAATTTAGCCATAACTTCGTTAATACACATCGGAGAACATTGTATCTATACTTGTTGGAAAGGTCTGCGTCAGACCTACATGCTACAATAAATAAGAAGTCTGTAGGATTTTCGGTTCTCCGGCACAAGCCAAAAAACCAAGAAAAAATGCTGCAAATTTTTAATTTTTTGCATCTACGTCTGGTAATTTAGCCATAACTTCGTTAATACACATCGGAGAACATTGTATCTATACTTGTTGGAAAGGTCTGCGTCAGACCTACATGCTACAATAAATAAGAAGTCTGTAGGATTTTCGGTTCTCCGGCACAAGCCAAAAAACCAAGAAAAAATGCTGCAAATTTTTAATTTTTTGCATCTACGTCTGGTAATTTAGCCATAACTTCGTTAATACACATCGGAGAACATTGTATCTATACTTGTTGGAAAGGTCTGCGTCAGACCTACATGCTACAATAAATAAGAAGTCTGTAGGATTTTCGGTTCTCCGGCACAAGCCAAAAAACCAAGAAAAAATGCTGCAAATTTTTAATTTTTTGCATCTACGTCTGGTAATTTAGCCATAACTTCGTTAATACACATCGGAGAACATTGTATCTATACTTGTTGGAAAGGTCTGCGTCAGACCTACATGCTACAATAAATAAGAAGTCTGTGGGATTTTTGGTTCTCCGGCACAAGCCAAAAAACCAAGAAAAAATGCTGCAAATTTTTAATTTTTTGCATCTACGTCTGGTAATTTAGCCATAACTTCGTTAATACACATCGGAGAACATTGTATCTATACTTGTTGGAAAGGTCTGCGTCAGACCTACATGCCACGATAAATAAGAAGTCTGTGGGATTTTTGGTTCTCCGGCACAAGCCAAAAAACCAAGAAAAAATGCTGCAAATTTTTAATTTTTTGCATCTACGTCTGGTAATTTAGCCATAACTTCGTTAATACACATCGGAGAACATTGTATCTATACTTGTTGGAAAGGTCTGCGTCAGACCTACATGCCACGATAAATAAGAAGTCTGTGGGATTTTTGGTTCTCCGGCACAAGCCAAAAAACCAAGAAAAAATGCTGCAAATTTTTAATTTTTTGCATCTACGTCTGGTAATTTAGCCATAACTTCGTTAATACACATCGGAGAACATTGTATCTATACTTGTTGGAAAGGTCTGCGTCAGACCTACATGCTACAATAAATAAGAAGTCTGTAGGATTTTCGGTTCTCCGGCACAAGCCAAAAAACCAAGAAAAAATGCTGCAAATTTTTAATTTTTTGCATCTACGTCTGGTAATTTAGCCATAACTTCGTTAATACACATCGGAGAACATTGTATCTATACTTGTTGGAAAGGTCTGCGTCAGACCTACATGCCACGATAAATAAGAAGTCTGTGGGATTTTTGGTTCTCCGGCACAAGCCAAAAAACCAAGAAAAAATGCTGCAAATTTTTAATTTTTTGCATCTACGTCTGGTAATTTAGCCATAACTTCGTTAATACACATCGGAGAACATTGTATCTATACTTGTTGGAAAGGTCTGCGTCAGACCTACATGCTACAATAAATAAGAAGTCTGTAGGATTTTCGGTTCTCCGGCACAAGCCAAAAAACCAAGAAAAAATGCTGCAAATTTTTAATTTTTTGCATCTACGTCTGGTAATTTAGCCATAACTTCGTTAATACACATCGGAGAACATTGTATCTATACTTGTTGGAAAGGTCTGCGTCAGACCTACATGCTACAATAAATAAGAAGTCTGTAGGATTTTCGGTTCTCCGGCACAAGCCAAAAAACCAAGAAAAAATGCTGCAAATTTTTAATTTTTTGCATCTACGTCTGGTAATTTAGCCATAACTTCGTTAATACACATCGGAGAACATTGTATCTATACTTGTTGGAAAGGTCTGCGTCAGACCTACATGCCACGATAAATAAGAAGTCTGTGGGATTTTTGGTTCTCCGGCACAAGCCAAAAAACCAAGAAAAAATGCTGCAAATTTTTAATTTTTTGCATCTACGTCTGGTAATTTAGCCATAACTTCGTTAATACACATCGGAGAACATTGTATCTATACTTGTTGGAAAGGTCTGCGTCAGACCTACATGCTACAATAAATAAGAAGTCTGTAGGATTTTCGGTTCTCCGGCACAAGCCAAAAAACCAAGAAAAAATGCTGCAAATTTTTAATTTTTTGCATCTACGTCTGGTAATTTAGCCATAACTTCGTTAATACACATCGGAGAACATTGTATCTATACTTGTTGGAAAGGTCTGCGTCAGACCTACATGCTACAATAAATAAGAAGTCTGTAGGATTTTCGGTTCTCCGGCACAAGCCAAAAAACCAAGAAAAAATGCTGCAAATTTTTAATTTTTTGCATCTACGTCTGGTAATTTAGCCATAACTTCGTTAATACACATCGGAGAACATTGTATCTATACTTGTTGGAAAGGTCTGCGTCAGACCTACATGCTACAATAAATAAGAAGTCTGTAGGATTTTCGGTTCTCCGGCACAAGCCAAAAAACCAAGAAAAAATGCTGCAAATTTTTAATTTTTTGCATCTACGTCTGGTAATTTAGCCATAACTTCGTTAATACACATCGGAGAACATTGTATCTATACTTGTTGGAAAGGTCTGCGTCAGACCTACATGCTACAATAAATAAGAAGTCTGTAGGATTTTCGGTTCTCCGGCACAAGCCAAAAAACCAAGAAAAAATGCTGCAAATTTTTAATTTTTTGCATCTACGTCAGACCTACATGCCACGATAAATAAGAAGTCTGTGGGATTTTCGGTTCTCCGGCACAAGCCAAAAAACCAAGAAAAAATGCTGCAAATTTTTAATTTTTTGCATCTACGTCTGGTAATTTAGCCATAACTTCGTTAATACACATCGGAGAACATTGAAACTTTTTGCGATGGAAAGGTCTGCGTCAGACCTACATGCCACGATAAATAATAAGTCTGTGGGATTTTCGGTTCTCCGGCACAAGCCAAAAAACCAAGAAAAAATGCTGCAAATTTTTAATTTTTTGCATCTACGTCTGGTAATTTAGCCATAACTTCGTTAATACACATCGGAGAACATTGAAACTTTTTGCGATGGAAAGGTCTGCGTCAGACCTACATGCCACGATAAATAAGAAGTCTGTGGGATTTTCGGTTCTCCGGCACAAGCCAAAAAACCAAGAAAAAATGCTGCAAATTTTTAATTTTTTGCATCTACGTCTGGTAATTTAGCCATAACTTCGTTAATACACATCGGAGAACATTGAAACCTTTTGCGATGGAAAGGTCTGCGTCAGACCTACATGCCACGATAAATAATAAGTCTGTGGGATTTTCGGTTCTCCGGCACAAGCCAAAAAACCAAGAAAAAATGCTGCAAATTTTTAATTTTTTGCATCTACGTCTGGTAATTTAGCCATAACTTCGTTAATACACATCGGAGGACATTGCAACTTTTTGCGATGGAAAGGTCTGCGTCAGACCTACATGCCACGATAAATAATAAGTCTGTGGGATTTTCGGTTCTCCGGCACAAGCCAAAAAACCAAGAAAAAATGCTGCAAATTTTTAATTTTTTGCATCTACGTCTGGTAATTTAGCCATAACTTCGTTAATACACATCGGAGAACATTGAAACTTTTTGCGATGGAAAGGTCTGCGTCAGACCTACATGCCACGATAAATAAGAAGTCTGTGGGATTTTCGGTTCTCCGGCACAAGCCAAAAAACCAAGAAAAAATGCTGCAAATTTTTAATTTTTTGCATCTACGTCTGGTAATTTAGCCATAACTTCGTTAATACACATCGGAGAACATTGAAACTTTTTGCGATGGAAAGGTCTGCGTCAGACCTACATGCCACGATAAATAAGAAGTCTGTGGGATTTTCGGTTCTCCGGCACAAGCCAAAAAACCAAGAAAAAATGCTGCAAATTTTTAATTTTTTGCATCTACGTCTGGTAATTTAGCCATAACTTCGTTAATACACATCGGAGAACATTGAAACTTTTTGCGATGGAAAGGTCTGCGTCAGACCTACATGCCACGATAAATAATAAGTCTGTGGGATTTTCGGTTCTCCGGCACAAGCCAAAAAACCAAGAAAAAATGCTGCAAATTTTTAATTTTTTGCATCTACGTCTGGTAATTTAGCCATAACTTCGTTAATACACATCGGAGAACATTGAAACTTTTTGCGATGGAAAGGTCTGCGTCAGACCTACATGCCACGATAAATAAGAAGTCTGTGGGATTTTCGGTTCTCCGGCACAAGCCAAAAAACCAAGAAAAAATGCTGCAAATTTTTAATTTTTTGCATCTACGTCTGGTAATTTAGCCATAACTTCGTTAATACACATCGGAGAACATTGAAACTTTTTGCGATGGAAAGGTCTGCGTCAGACCTACATGCCACGATAAATAAGAAGTCTGTGGGATTTTCGGTTCTCCGGCACAAGCCAAAAAACCAAGAAAAAATGCTGCAAATTTTTAATTTTTTGCATCTACGTCTGGTAATTTAGCCATAACTTCGTTAATACACATCGGAGAACATTGAAACTTTTTGCGATGGAAAGGTCTGCGTCAGACCTACATGCCACGATAAATAATAAGTCTGTGGGATTTTCGGTTCTCCGGCACAAGCCAAAAAACCAAGAAAAAATGCTGCAAATTTTTAATTTTTTGCATCTACGTCTGGTAATTTAGCCATAACTTCGTTAATACACATCGGAGAACATTGAAACTTTTTGCGATGGAAAGGTCTGCGTCAGACCTATATGCCACGATAAATAATAAGTCTGTGGGATTTTCGGTTCTCCGGCACAAGCCAAAAAACCAAGAAAAAATGCTGCAAATTTTTAATTTTTTGCATCTACGTCTGGTAATTTAGCCATAACTTCGTTAATACACATCGGAGAACATTGAAACCTTTTGCGATGGAAAGGTCTGCGTCAGACCTACATGCCACGATAAATAATAAGTCTGTGGGATTTTCGGTTCTCCGGCACAAGCCAAAAAACCAAGAAAAAATGCTGCAAATTTTTAATTTTTTGCATCTACGTCTGGTAATTTAGCCATAACTTCGTTAATACACATCGGAGGACATTGCAACTTTTTGCGATGGAAAGGTCTGCGTCAGACCTACATGCCACGATAAATAATAAGTCTGTGGGATTTTCGGTTCTCCGGCACAAGCCAAAAAACCAAGAAAAAATGCTGCAAATTTTTAATTTTTTGCATCTACGTCTGGTAATTTAGCCATAACTTCGTTAATACACATCGGAGGACATTGCAACTTTTTGCGATGGAAAGGTCTGCGTCAGACCTACATGCCACGATAAATAATAAGTCTGTGGGATTTTCGGTTCTCCGGCACAAGCCAAAAAACCAAGAAAAAATGCTGCAAATTTTTAATTTTTTGCATCTACGTCTGGTAATTTAGCCATAACTTCGTTAATACACATCGGAGAACATTGAAACTTTTTGCGATGGAAAGGTCTGCGTCAGACCTACATGCCACGATAAATAAGAAGTCTGTGGGATTTTCGGTTCTCCGGCACAAGCCAAAAAACCAAGAAAAAATGCTGCAAATTTTTAATTTTTTGCATCTACGTCTGGTAATTTAGCCATAACTTCGTTAATACACATCGGAGAACATTGAAACTTTTTGCGATGGAAAGGTCTGCGTCAGACCTACATGCCACGATAAATAAGAAGTCTGTGGGATTTTCGGTTCTCCGGCACAAGCCAAAAAACCAAGAAAAAATGCTGCAAATTTTTAATTTTTTGCATCTACGTCTGGTAATTTAGCCATAACTTCGTTAATACACATCGGAGAACATTGAAACTTTTTGCGATGGAAAGGTCTGCGTCAGACCTACATGCCACGATAAATAATAAGTCTGTGGGATTTTCGGTTCTCCGGCACAAGCCAAAAAACCAAGAAAAAATGCTGCAAATTTTTAATTTTTTGCATCTACGTCTGGTAATTTAGCCATAACTTCGTTAATACACATCGGAGAACATTGAAACTTTTTGCGATGGAAAGGTCTGCGTCAGACCTACATGCCACGATAAATAAGAAGTCTGTGGGATTTTCGGTTCTCCGGCACAAGCCAAAAAACCAAGAAAAAATGCTGCAAATTTTTAATTTTTTGCATCTACGTCTGGTAATTTAGCCATAACTTCGTTAATACACATCGGAGAACATTGAAACTTTTTGCGATGGAAAGGTCTGCGTCAGACCTACATGCCACGATAAATAAGAAGTCTGTGGGATTTTCGGTTCTCCGGCACAAGCCAAAAAACCAAGAAAAAATGCTGCAAATTTTTAATTTTTTGCATCTACGTCTGGTAATTTAGCCATAACTTCGTTAATACACATCGGAGAACATTGAAACTTTTTGCGATGGAAAGGTCTGCGTCAGACCTACATGCCACGATAAATAATAAGTCTGTGGGATTTTCGGTTCTCCGGCACAAGCCAAAAAACCAAGAAAAAATGCTGCAAATTTTTAATTTTTTGCATCTACGTCTGGTAATTTAGCCATAACTTCGTTAATACACATCGGAGAACATTGAAACTTTTTGCGATGGAAAGGTCTGCGTCAGACCTATATGCCACGATAAATAATAAGTCTGTGGGATTTTCGGTTCTCCGGCACAAGCCAAAAAACCAAGAAAAAATGCTGCAAATTTTTAATTTTTTGCATCTACGTCTGGTAATTTAGCCATAACTTCGTTAATACACATCGGAGAACATTGAAACCTTTTGCGATGGAAAGGTCTGCGTCAGACCTACATGCCACGATAAATAATAAGTCTGTGGGATTTTCGGTTCTCCGGCACAAGCCAAAAAACCAAGAAAAAATGCTGCAAATTTTTAATTTTTTGCATCTACGTCTGGTAATTTAGCCATAACTTCGTTAATACACATCGGAGGACATTGCAACTTTTTGCGATGGAAAGGTCTGCGTCAGACCTACATGCCACGATAAATAATAAGTCTGTGGGATTTTCGGTTCTCCGGCACAAGCCAAAAAACCAAGAAAAAATGCTGCAAATTTTTAATTTTTTGCATCTACGTCTGGTAATTTAGCCATAACTTCGTTAATACACATCGGAGGACATTGCAACTTTTTGCGATGGAAAGGTCTGCGTCAGACCTACATGCCACGATAAATAATAAGTCTGTGGGATTTTCGGTTCTCCGGCACAAGCCAAAAAACCAAGAAAAAATGCTGCAAATTTTTAATTTTTTGCATCTACGTCTGGTAATTTAGCCATAACTTCGTTAATACACATCGGAGAACATTGAAACTTTTTGCGATGGAAAGGTCTGCGTCAGACCTACATGCCACGATAAATAAGAAGTCTGTGGGATTTTCGGTTCTCCGGCACAAGCCAAAAAACCAAGAAAAAATGCTGCAAATTTTTAATTTTTTGCATCTACGTCTGGTAATTTAGCCATAACTTCGTTAATACACATCGGAGAACATTGAAACTTTTTGCGATGGAAAGGTCTGCGTCAGACCTACATGCCACGATAAATAAGAAGTCTGTGGGATTTTCGGTTCTCCGGCACAAGCCAAAAAACCAAGAAAAAATGCTGCAAATTTTTAATTTTTTGCATCTACGTCTGGTAATTTAGCCATAACTTCGTTAATACACATCGGAGAACATTGAAACTTTTTGCGATGGAAAGGTCTGCGTCAGACCTACATGCCACGATAAATAATAAGTCTGTGGGATTTTCGGTTCTCCGGCACAAGCCAAAAAACCAAGAAAAAATGCTGCAAATTTTTAATTTTTTGCATCTACGTCTGGTAATTTAGCCATAACTTCGTTAATACACATCGGAGAACATTGAAACTTTTTGCGATGGAAAGGTCTGCGTCAGACCTACATGCCACGATAAATAAGAAGTCTGTGGGATTTTTGGTTCTCCGGCACAAGCCAAAAAACCAAGAAAAAATGCTGCAAATTTTTAATTTTTTGCATCTACGTCTGGTAATTTAGCCATAACTTCGTTAATACACATCGGAGGACATTGCAACTTTTTGCGATGGAAAGGTCTGCGTCAGACCTACATGCCACGATAAATAATAAGTCTGTGGGATTTTCGGTTCTCCGGCACAAGCCAAAAAACCAAGAAAAAATGCTGCAAATTTTTAATTTTTTGCATCTACGTCTGGTAATTTAGCCATAACTTCGTTAATACACATCGGAGAACATTGAAACCTTTTGCGATGGAAAGGTCTGCGTCAGACCTACATGCCACGATAAATAATAAGTCTGTGGGATTTTCGGTTCTCCGGCACAAGCCAAAAAACCAAGAAAAAATGCTGCAAATTTTTAATTTTTTGCATCTACGTCTGGTAATTTAGCCATAACTTCGTTAATACACATCGGAGAACATTGAAACTTGTTGCGATGGAAAGGTCTGCGTCAGACCTACATGCCACGATAAATAAGAAGTCTGTGGGATTTTTGGTTTTCCGGCACAAGCCAAAAAACCAAGAAAAAATGCTGCAAATTTTTAATTTTTTGCATCTACGTCTGGTAATTTAGCCATAACTTCGTTAATACACATCGGAGGACATTGCAACTTTTTGCGATGGAAAGGTCTGCGTCAGACCTACATGCCACGATAAATAATAAGTCTGTGGGATTTTCGGTTCTCCGGCACAAGCCAAAAAACCAAGAAAAAATGCTGCAAATTTTTAATTTTTTGCATCTACGTCTGGTAATTTAGCCATAACTTCGTTAATACACATCGGAGAACATTGTATCTATACTTGTTGGAAAGGTCTGCGTCAGACCTACATGCCACGATAAATAATAAGTCTGTGGGATTTTCGGTTTTCCGGCACAAGCCAAAAAACCAAGAAAAAATGCTGCAAATTTTTAATTTTTTGCATCTACGTCTGGTAATTTAGCCATAACTTCGTTAATACACATCGGAGAACATTGAAACTTGTTGCGATGGAAAGGTCTGCGTCAGACCTACATGCCACGATAAATAAGAAGTCTGTGGGATTTTTGGTTCTCCGGCACAAGCCAAAAAACCAAGAAAAAATGCTGCAAATTTTTAATTTTTTGCATCTACGTCTGGTAATTTAGCCATAACTTCGTTAATACACATCGGAGGACATTGCAACTTTTTGCGATGGAAAGGTCTGCGTCAGACCTACATGCCACGATAAATAATAAGTCTGTGGGATTTTCGGTTCTCCGGCACAAGCCAAAAAACCAAGAAAAAATGCTGCAAATTTTTAATTTTTTGCATCTACGTCTGGTAATTTAGCCATAACTTCGTTAATACACATCGGAGAACATTGAAACTTTTTGCGATGGAAAGGTCTGCGTCAGACCTACATGCCACGATAAATAAGAAGTCTGTGGGATTTTCGGTTCTCCGGCACAAGCCAAAAAACCAAGAAAAAATGCTGCAAATTTTTAATTTTTTGCATCTACGTCTGGTAATTTAGCCATAACTTCGTTAATACACATCGGAGAACATTGAAACTTTTTGCGATGGAAAGGTCTGCGTCAGACCTACATGCCACGATAAATAAGAAGTCTGTGGGATTTTCGGTTCTCCGGCACAAGCCAAAAAACCAAGAAAAAATGCTGCAAATTTTTAATTTTTTGCATCTACGTCTGGTAATTTAGCCATAACTTCGTTAATACACATCGGAGAACATTGAAACTTTTTGCGATGGAAAGGTCTGCGTCAGACCTACATGCCACGATAAATAATAAGTCTGTGGGATTTTCGGTTCTCCGGCACAAGCCAAAAAACCAAGAAAAAATGCTGCAAATTTTTAATTTTTTGCATCTACGTCTGGTAATTTAGCCATAACTTCGTTAATACACATCGGAGGACATTGCAACTTTTTGCGATGGAAAGGTCTGCGTCAGACCTACATGCCACGATAAATAATAAGTCTGTGGGATTTTCGGTTCTCCGGCACAAGCCAAAAAACCAAGAAAAAATGCTGCAAATTTTTAATTTTTTGCATCTACGTCTGGTAATTTAGCCATAACTTCGTTAATACACATCGGAGAACATTGAAACCTTTTGCGATGGAAAGGTCTGCGTCAGACCTACATGCCACGATAAATAATAAGTCTGTGGGATTTTCGGTTCTCCGGCACAAGCCAAAAAACCAAGAAAAAATGCTGCAAATTTTTAATTTTTTGCATCTACGTCTGGTAATTTAGCCATAACTTCGTTAATACACATCGGAGAACATTGAAACTTTTTGCGATGGAAAGGTCTGCGTCAGACCTACATGCCACGATAAATAAGAAGTCTGTGGGATTTTTGGTTCTCCGGCACAAGCCAAAAAACCAAGAAAAAATGCTGCAAATTTTTAATTTTTTGCATCTACGTCTGGTAATTTAGCCATAACTTCGTTAATACACATCGGAGGACATTGCAACTTTTTGCGATGGAAAGGTCTGCGTCAGACCTACATGCCACGATAAATAATAAGTCTGTGGGATTTTCGGTTCTTCGGCACAAGCCAAAAAACCAAGAAAAAATGCTGCAAATTTTTAATTTTTTGCATCTACGTCTGGTAATTTAGCCATAACTTCGTTAATACACATCGGAGAACATTGAAACCTTTTGCGATGGAAAGGTCTGCGTCAGACCTACATGCCACGATAAATAATAAGTCTGTGGGATTTTCGGTTCTCCGGCACAAGCCAAAAAACCAAGAAAAAATGCTGCAAATTTTTAATTTTTTGCATCTACGTCTGGTAATTTAGCCATAACTTCGTTAATACACATCGGAGAACATTGAAACCTTTTGCGATGGAAAGGTCTGCGTCAGACCTACATGCCACGATAAATAAGAAGTCTGTGGGATTTTCGGTTCTCCGGCACAAGCCAAAAAACCAAGAAAAAATGCTGCAAATTTTTAATTTTTTGCATCTACGTCTGGTAATTTAGCCATAACTTCGTTAATACACATCGGAGAACATTGAAACTTTTTGCGATGGAAAGGTCTGCGTCAGACCTACATGCCACGATAAATAGTAAGTCTGTGGGATTTTCGGTTTTCCGGCACAAGCCAAAAAACCAAGAAAAAATGCTGCAAATTTTTAATTTTTTGCATCTACGTCTGGTAATTTAGCCATAACTTCGTTAATACACATCGGAGAACATTGAAACCTTTTGCGATGGAAAGGTCTGCGTCAGACCTACATGCCACGATAAATAGTAAGTCTGTGGGATTTTCGGTTTTCCGGCACAAGCCAAAAAACCAAGAAAAAATGCTGCAAATTTTTAATTTTTTGCATCTACGTCTGGTAATTTAGCCATAACTTCGTTAATACACATCGGAGAACATTGAAACCTTTTGCGATGGAAAGGTCTGCGTCAGACCTACATGCCACGATAAATAAGAAGTCTGTGGGATTTTCGGTTCTCCGGCACAAGCCAAAAAACCAAGAAAAAATGCTGCAAATTTTTAATTTTTTGCATCTACGTCTGGTAATTTAGCCATAACTTCGTTAATACACATCGGAGAACATTGAAACTTTTTGCGATGGAAAGGTCTGCGTCAGATCTACATGCCACGATAAATAGTAAGTCTGTGGGATTTTCGGTTTTCCGGCACAAGCCAAAAAACCAAGAAAAAATGCTGCAAATTTTTAATTTTTTGCATCTACGTCTGGTAATTTAGCCATAACTTCGTTAATACACATCGGAGGACATTGCAACTTTTTGCGATGGAAAGGTCTGCGTCAGACCTACATGCCACGATAAATAATAAGTCTGTGGGATTTTCGGTTCTCCGGCACAAGCCAAAAAACCAAGAAAAATGCTGCAAATTTTTAATTTTTTGCATCTACGTCTGGTAATTTAGCCATAACTTCGTTAATACACATCGGAGAACATTGAAACTTTTTGCGATGGAAAGGTCTGCGTCAGACCTACATGCCACGATAAATAAGAAGTCTGTGGGATTTTCGGTTCTCCGGCACAAGCCAAAAAACCAAGAAAAAATGCTGCAAATTTTTAATTTTTTGCATCTACGTCTGGTAATTTAGCCATAACTTCGTTAATACACATCGGAGGACATTGCAACTTTTTGCGATGGAAAGGTCTGCGTCAGACCTACATGCCACGATAAATAATAAGTCTGTGGGATTTTCGGTTCTCCGGCACAAGCCAAAAAACCAAGAAAAAATGCTGCAAATTTTTAATTTTTTGCATCTACGTCTGGTAATTTAGCCATAACTTCATTAATACACATCGGAGAACATTGAAACCTTTTGCGATGGAAAGGTCTGCGTCAGACCTACATGCCACGATAAATAAGAAGTCTGTGGGATTTTCGGTTCTCCGGCACAAGCCAAAAAACCAAGAAAAATGCTGCAAATTTTTAATTTTTTGCATCTACGTCTGGTAATTTAGCCATAACTTCGTTAATACACATCGGAGAACATTGAAACTTTTTGCGATGGAAAGGTCTGCGTCAGACCTACATGCCACGATAAATAAGAAGTCTGTGGGATTTTCGGTTCTCCGGCACAAGCCAAAAAACCAAGAAAAAATGCTGCAAATTTTTAATTTTTTGCATCTACGTCTGGTAATTTAGCCATAACTTCGTTAATACACATCGGAGGACATTGCAACTTTTTGCGATGGAAAGGTCTGCGTCAGACCTACATGCCACGATAAATAATAAGTCTGTGGGATTTTCGGTTCTCCGGCACAAGCCAAAAAACCAAGAAAAAATGCTGCAAATTTTTAATTTTTTGCATCTACGTCTGGTAATTTAGCCATAACTTCATTAATACACATCGGAGAACATTGAAACCTTTTGCGATGGAAAGGTCTGCGTCAGACCTACATGCCACGATAAATAATAAGTCTGTGGGATTTTCGGTTCTCCGGCACAAGCCAAAAAACCAAGAAAAAATGCTGCAAATTTTTAATTTTTTGCATCTACGTCTGGTAATTTAGCCATAACTTCGTTAATACACATCGGAGGACATTGAAACTTGTTGCGATGGAAAGGTCTGCGTCAGACCTACATGCCACGATAAATAAGAAGTCTGTGGGATTTTTGGTTCTCCGGCACAAGCCAAAAAACCAAGAAAAAATGCTGCAAATTTTTAATTTTTTGCATCTACGTCTGGTAATTTAGCCATAACTTCGTTAATACACATCGGAGGACATTGCAACTTTTTGCGATGGAAAGGTCTGCGTCAGACCTACATGCCACGATAAATAATAAGTCTGTGGGATTTTCGGTTCTCCGGCACAAGCCAAAAAACCAAGAAAAATGCTGCAAATTTTTAATTTTTTGCATCTACGTCTGGTAATTTAGCCATAACTTCGTTAATACACATCGGAGAACATTGAAACTTTTTGCGATGGAAAGGTCTGCGTCAGACCTACATGCCACGATAAATAAGAAGTCTGTGGGATTTTCGGTTTTCCGGCACAAGCCAAAAAACCAAGAAAAAATGCTGCAAATTTTTAATTTTTTGCATCTACGTCTGGTAATTTAGCCATAACTTCGTTAATACACATCGGAGGACATTGCAACTTTTTGCGATGGAAAGGTCTGCGTCAGACCTACATGCCACGATAAATAATAAGTCTGTGGGATTTTCGGTTCTCCGGCACAAGCCAAAAAACCAAGAAAAATGCTGCAAATTTTTAATTTTTTGCATCTACGTCTGGTAATTTAGCCATAACTTCGTTAATACACATCGGAGAACATTGAAACTTTTTGCGATGGAAAGGTCTGCGTCAGACCTACATGCCACGATAAATAAGAAGTCTGTGGGATTTTCGGTTCTCCGGCACAAGCCAAAAAACCAAGAAAAAATGCTGCAAATTTTTAATTTTTTGCATCTACGTCTGGTAATTTAGCCATAACTTCGTTAATACACATCGGAGAACATTGAAACTTTTTGCGATGGAAAGGTCTGCGTCAGACCTACATGCCACGATAAATAGTAAGTCTGTGGGATTTTCGGTTTTCCGGCACAAGCCAAAAAACCAAGAAAAAATGCTGCAAATTTTTAATTTTTTGCATCTACGTCTGGTAATTTAGCCATAACTTCGTTAATACACATCGGAGGACATTGCAACTTTTTGCGATGGAAAGGTCTGCGTCAGACCTACATGCCACGATAAATAATAAGTCTGTGGGATTTTCGGTTCTCCGGCACAAGCCAAAAAACCAAGAAAAATGCTGCAAATTTTTAATTTTTTGCATCTACGTCTGGTAATTTAGCCATAACTTCGTTAATACACATCGGAGAACATTGAAACTTTTTGCGATGGAAAGGTCTGCGTCAGACCTACATGCCACGATAAATAAGAAGTCTGTGGGATTTTCGGTTCTCCGGCACAAGCCAAAAAACCAAGAAAAAATGCTGCAAATTTTTAATTTTTTGCATCTACGTCTGGTAATTTAGCCATAACTTCGTTAATACACATCGGAGGACATTGCAACTTTTTGCGATGGAAAGGTCTGCGTCAGACCTACATGCCACGATAAATAATAAGTCTGTGGGATTTTCGGTTCTCCGGCACAAGCCAAAAAACCAAGAAAAAATGCTGCAAATTTTTAATTTTT